>PTFA01000072.1:161145-211293 GCA_003342895.1 Casuarius casuarius | reverse complement strand
GGAGGGCGTTTGTGCTGCGCCGCGGCCTCCCTGCCCGCCCCGCTGCCCGCCGCCGGGCCCCGCGCAGGATAGGGGCCCGCTCCGTCCCGCCTCCGCGGCGGCTGAGCGCCGGGGCGCGTTTCGGCTCCGCGGGAGCGCGGCGGGCCGCGTGGGCCGGGGGAGGCGGCCGTGGAGCGGCGTCGCGGAGCAGGCCCGGCCCTGGCGTCTGGGGGTTTCTCTGCTGCCAGAGCGCTGCGGTCGGGTGAAGCTGCTATGAAAAACATCCCGCATCTCGGGAAGGGGCTGGTGCTCAGAGAGGGCGTTAGTTCGTGTCAGCTCAGATGCTGTGAAAATGCCTTTAAATGGGAGTGTGGACCGCAGGATTAGTGCGAATTGCCAGGAGGAATAGCTGTATTACCCTTATTGCAGTGCAAAAGGGTTGCAAAGCTGTAGTCCCTAAGACTTTGCGTTATGGGAGTATCCTTGTGTTTTGCTACTCGTAAGAAGGAGAAGCTCGCTGCTCTTTGGAAAGGATCAACTTCCATCATGTCTTTAGAGTGCAGAACAGGCACGCGGAGGAGAAAGATCCAGTATTTAAATGTGTTGAGTACGTGTTTATATTTATACGTGTGCTGACCTAAACTTGGGTTATAAACAATATCCTCAAAGTGCCATGGGAAGTTCACAGCACAAATGAGTAGTATTCAGGTCTCCCAGCTGCTGCTGCTGCTAGGGCTTTTGCATAATTCTTTCATATTTAGAAATCTTAGTCTTGAATACAGAATCAGCAAGCAGGTGCAGTACTTTTCCAATAGTTGTCTGGTTTTTTTTTTTCCCTTTCTTTCTTTCTCTTCTCCCTCAGAGCCTTGTGTCACAAACGCTTTCCCCCACATTTCAAGGTCTCAGTGGAGTCCTAGTGAAACAACACATAATTCGAGATCCAGTCAGGCTTTGGAAACTCTTAGGTGAGTCCCCAAAAGCAACTGTACTGGTGGGGAGGGAAAAAAGGTCTCGTTTAGTAAGAGTGTTGACTCTTCCTTACTTTCACTGCATGTATTCCTGAAACTGAAATAAAGCTGTTTTGTTCTTGGCTTAGGGAGCAGTGTAATCACTTACAGAGTTTCTAAGTTTTTGTTTGGCGACAGGGTTGAGCAGTGGCACATTTCCCTAAGGACCTCAGTTTGATAAGTGCTTACTCAAGTCATTTAGATGCAAAAGCTAATTTAAAAACTGCAGACTCTTCAGGAGAATTTTTATGTGCCTCATTAGCAAAGCTTAAAAAGAAAATATCATTCACCTTTGGCAGAAGTCACATCATATGAGTTCATTCCTGAAAGCATTGCATTGGAACTTGGAACAAGTTAAATTGTATGGTATAAAATATCAGAGTTCTTAGAGCAAAAGCCCCAAAATGTACAACGAAAGTAATTAATCTTTTCCCTGTCCTGTTCACACTGGGAAAACAGATTTGCTGATGCCTTTGAGATTTTAACAAAACTCGTCGCTGCCATTCTGGCCAGCATGGCTCTGGTGAGCTTGGGCTGCCTTATCTTGAAGAGTTCAAAAAAAAATTTTTTTTTTCCTTTTAAAATTGGTTAGGAATCTGCAATCTTTCAAATAGCAGGGAACCCTCTAGGGAGAAGTAAGACGGGCGGCCCAGTTCCTGGGCTTCCTCCCCTTTCTGCTGCCTYCATGAAAGACCATGGGAAATGGAAGCTGCAGTCCTTAAGTCAGTTATTTTGCTTCTGAGCTTTTTTATTTTCCTGGCAAAAAAAAGCCTCTGCTGATTGTTTTTTAGCAGCAACCAAGAGTTTTGCTGTTTGTATCTTTACTTTCTTGGCTTTTATTAGGGTGTCCTAATAGCATTTACTGAGGAAACCTGTGTTTAGCTCTAGCACATACATTTCCTTTAATAAAAATTTACAATTCCTGGTATGAAGCTGTTAACTGACCATACTAGTATTAACTTTGGTTATGCCTTGGGAAATGTGTGAATGTTCCAGCACTCCAAATGATTTTCTTTGCCATTTTAATGTCTGAACAGAGCTATATTTTGATGAGGTTGTCAAAAAATATATAAGAAGATTGAAGGAGTGTGTCCCTCCCATTACTGCCCTTGGTGAGGCTGTCCCATTGCCTTGGCACGCGAACGAGGCCATGCGCTTGGGTGGACATGGAACTTAGCTTTCTGTGTGTTTGGAGCTCATATGTATTTCTCTCGTCCTTTGTCCCTTTTTCTCGCTTTGACCTGCGGTTTTCTGTTAGTAACTGCTTAACTCTGCTTGCCTGCAGGTGGCACTTACTATTTTACTACTTCAGGATCTCAGGGGAGTAACCATAAGAATGGAGGATTCAAAAAGAAAACTCCAAAGGAGGATGAGGGTACGTACATGCTAAAAGGCTGTTTAATGAAATGAACCTTTCAAGCATATGCGAGCGATAGAGTGGRCAGCATGGAGGATCCACCTTCATACTAGAGCAGCTCACAATGACAGATTCGCTCTGTGTTCTGCAGAGCTGTAGCTATAGCTTGTTCTTAGCCATAGGCTTATAGAGCTGATAAGTTTGAAGGGKTATTTTGGCTTAGCTGGTGGAGTGCTAAGGCTTAAGACAGGTCCTGAACTGTGTGGGGTTTTTTTTGTTTGTTTTTTTTCCTGTGCCACTTTGCATCCCATGCAAATAATTAAATTGATGTTTGCCCTTTTTCCTGACTTCACAGAAGGAAACAGTAGTAGTTACAGGCTTCTGGTTTGGGGTTCTTTTTTGTGTAGAGCACATTAACGTACAGCTCTTTATTAGTCAGTCCAAGTTGAAGATGAATTCCTCTTTTTTCTTGTATTTAAGTTCCGTTCACTGTGTATTGTGTCTTTCTACCTCTAGTGATTTATGGAGTAAAGTTAAAAATAGATTCTTTGAAGAGTTTTTTAGCTGCTTTACTAATAGCACTTACTCAGACTTCTTCGTTTTTAAAATCAATCATCTTAGATACTGTTTTTTGCATGTCTTGCACTGTCCAAGCCCCCAGCATCCTGGTGTAGAGGATTACTTTGAAAATGAAGAATTTTGTTTATCTGACTAAATGTGTTCTGGAACCTAGGGAACTACATGGGGGGCCAGATTACGTTGGGAAGTCGAGGAGTGCCCTCTGTGTACCTTAAGCTTGTTGGAGAGGGAGGGGGAGGAATTTAATGACCCTAAAAAGGAAGGGGGGGGGAGTGAAGAGGAATAACTTCTGTGTACTGGACAAAATCTTGCATAATTTTTGGCAGGCTAGTGTCCTGATCTTTGTAGGAGGCACTGTTACCTTCTACCAGTAGGTTTTCATCAAACACTTTTCAAATATGAGCTGACTTGCGGGTGTCCCTTCCAACCTTAGTATTGTCAGCAACTCTGCTATTTGTGGATTGACAACAGCTGTGTTCCCTTTAAAAAGCGTAATTTGAGTCTTTCCTTCCACTTTGAAGAAAATTCTTTGCTTGTTTTTGAGTGCGTGCTCTTTCTCTCCTGCCTCCCAAGATTTGAGGTGCGTGTGAAGTTCCCAGGCTCTGGAGGGGTATGTTTTCAGACTTTGTGGCGTAGGTTTCTAGCTGTGATGTCCCACAGCTGATGGCATGTCCTTTTGAAGCTTAGGGCTTTATTTTGAAAGGTGTCAGAAGTGGCCCAGGTGAATGTATGATGTTCTCCTATCTGTCAGTAATGCTTGCTGAAGCATAACAGACCTGAAGATCTTAATTTTACGACATTAGTTGATTTTTACAGGGGCTGCTGAGGGCTTAAGAGAGTTTACATGGATGTCTGCTGTGCTGCTTATTTGTTTCCTGGACCCCTGAGTGAGGGATAAATTCTCTCTAAATTGAAGGCTCACACATCACACTTCTGTTTTGTAAATTTATAATATAAACTTTTACCTGGTCGTCATCAGATAGACAAGTCTTTCTTTTTTTACAATTTTGTTTGTTGTGCTTAAACACAATGGTGGAATCTTCTTGGTTCAGCTTTTGAAGTAAAAGCGATCAACTGCTGATCACTTCTAGTCTGATTCATGTCATTGCATGTAGTCTGTTTAAGCTGAGAACGGTGGCTTTGCCTGTTTGATCTGTTGAACTGAGACAAAGTCTGTAATGGGATGCTCGTGCAGGTATCGCAGTTCCCTCGTTAAGGAAGTCAGAGCTTTGAGGCTGGGGTGCTTAGTGTCTGCAGGACCACACAGGGTGACCGTGAGCACAGAGCCTTGGAGAAGTATTGTAGCTGTTAAAATTAGTAAACAGTAACATGCTGTGTTCTGCGGCCTCTTTTCTCCTGTGATTAATGGGTAACTTGACTTTGGGAGGTGGAATGCTACCCCCTGTCTCCAGGGGAATACTCATCTCTGCAGCGATTATTAAAAAGAACTCTTCAAACTGTCACTGCAGCCTTTACGAGATTTTAATCAGAGAGTTCAGATTTGGGGTTAATGGCAAATCATTGCTTTATGGAAGCTTTCTGAGACTAAAGAGCTGGAAGTATTCCTGCAGCTGTTGCTTGCAAGTGTCATTTCCAGTTACTGGTTCTTATTTACCAAATCTTGTGGAGTAGCTTACAGTGCAATGCAAGTGCTATACTGCAAAGATAGGCACTTTTTTATGTAAACTAGAAATAGATTAAATTTGTCCYGGATTAAATGTGGAGTAGAAGAAGGCTTTGCATTGTCTTCCCGCTTTCTAGAAATGGTAGTGTTTTCTGAAGTTACTCAGCTATAGGTTAAAGGTCCTAGACAAGTCTAATTCTTATATGCTGGAAAGGTTGTCTTGAGATACCTGGTGGCCGGTTTTTACACTATTGTGATTTTTTTTGTGCTAGTCTCCTCAGTTATGTGTGCTTCAGACCATTTTACATGCATCTTGACTTTGACTGAAATTTAATACAGAAAAGTGCTTTAGCAATAGTTTACTCTGAGATCTCCAAGGAACCTTCCTAGCAATAGATGGACTTTCTTTGTATCTGTACTCACTTTTCTAGAGTTTTTGTCTCTATAGAACCATTTTATTTAGAATTTGCACCACATTTCAGGATATTGCCCAGATTAGGGCTTCTATCTTACTATAGTTTAATTTTCTTTATTAAGACTGTACTGGATGCAAGCCTGCAGCTTTGTGATCAGCTTGCTTTGTTCTAATAAAGCTGAATCTAGCAGATAACACAGAAGTGAGGAGATGGCATCAAAGGACAAAGTGGATGGGCTGGGCGCAGCGTCTGAGCTTGTCGCTCTGTTTTGAAATTATGACCTTATCTCAAAAGTTGCATTGTTTCTATTTAGGTACAAGCCTTTCCTGTTAAATGTGGAGCAGAGCTGGGAAACAAGTGAAAAATGATGCTGCATATCTGAAGGACAGAGTACTTTTTTTAGCTTCTGACTGGGTCGTATGTTTGTCCTTTGGTTTTGTTGCACTGTGTGTAGGGTCTAATTGGTGGCTAGTGATAAATGCTAGTGTCAGAACATTTGTTATGAATTTGCAAATAAATCTAATCTGGGTTGCAGCAGGCAGATGCAGCAGCAATCCAGTGGTGCAGACTTAATTTATTTCTGGGTGTAGAATAGTATTTATGTATGCCATGTTGCGGTTGATGTTAAATTGTATATCAAGAGCAAGTGGTAAATTATATATCAAGAACATCCACATATGCCTGGAGGGGGAGGAAGGGAAATTTGTCATCTTTTTAACAGCTCAAATGATAGCCGTTGACTTGATCACTGTGCTGTGACAGTCATCTGCAGACCGCAGAATTTTGAATTTGTCTATGCAGTCCAAGTAAAGTTCAAAGTCTGAAAAATGGTTTGGTGGCAAATATTCCAAGTAAGCCATCCATTTTTTTTATGGCATCACTTCAGTATGCGTCACTAGTACAGTAAGGGGAGGGGAAAGCAGGTCTAGTATGTGATTCCCTCTTTGATACAGACCCTTAATTTTGTACAGGTCATCAAACCTATTTGAGCACAAGGTTAGTTATGTATCATGGGAGAAAATCTGTGCAATTTTGTTAAGACAAGGAGGTTGATTTGCAGTGTATTTACCTGGGTAAACTGAAGGTGATGTCTCCTACGCTATTTTAGATTTACTGCAAATGTAGATATTCTCCTAAGCACTAGAAATGCTGCAGATCAGGAGTTCACGAAGAAACAATTATACCATGTAATACTGTGCTACAGAATTGGAGAGTGACACTGTGACTGGTTTTACTCACTTCTAATATTTTCCAGTGGATATATTAGCAGCAGCCTGACCAGTGGGCAGTATAGAACCATGTTTTATGGAAGTGGGCCAGTAGTTGAATGTAGCTGTGGTAAAGCAAATTTGATTTGAAAAGCAGTAGTTGGCTAGCAGAATGCAAAATTTGCCTCCTTCCTGGCAACTGTTAATTTTGCATCTGACTGCTTGTCCTTTCGTGACCAGGCTTTTGACCTGGCGCTGTTTCATATGTACAGCTGAGGCCCTGTAGTCTGACAGTCTAGAAGCCAGAAAGGTCTGGAACTGTAATGTAATCTAAAACTGACTGACTTGTGTAACCTTGGGCAAGTTGCACAACCTTCTTTTACCTCTGTCAGCCAAGCCAGAAAATTGGCTGTGCAATACAAGCTAGATACTGCCTCCGTAGTGCTTCAGGAGAAACCAATTACACAACAACAACAGAAAAGGTACCCATGGGTTAATCCTTGTAGTTTAATTGTCCCTTTGGGTCAGAAAATTACACAATTACATGCTCATATCTTTCTTTTCTTTCTTTCTTTATCTCTCTCTCTCTCTCTCTCTCTCTCTGTCTCGCTCTCTTTTCTTTTTCTTTTTACAAAGAGGATGAAAAACGCAGGAAACGGGAAAATCAGATGCATCTTGACCGCTTGCGGGCACTCCTCATCTTAACTTTCATACTACTGATGTTTCGATTCACGGTCAGCGAGAACAGAGAAGGGACCAACATTTCCTGGAATTACTTTGTGAATGAGATGCTTGCAAAGGGGGAGGTCCAGAGAATTGAAGTGGTTCCAGAGAGTGATATTGTGGAAGTTTATCTGCACCCCGGAGGGACTCCCCACGGACAAGTTGTGAGTGACTTTCTACAATTAGAATGAATAATCTTAGATTAAGCTGTTGAGAAGAATTGGATTAAAGAATATGTCTTCAGTTAAACCCTAGCTGGTAAATTGGCCCTTCTGTAATTTTTCTCTTCCTTGTATTTGAAGTTCTGGGGACTTCTGCTACTTATATTGACTTGGAATCTAAGATTTTTCTGTTTTTTAATTGTAAGAATAATTAATATTTAGCTGTAAGAAAATCTTAACAGAGGTGTTCAAGAAGCTGGAAAAATTCAATGGTGGCTCTTTACCAGCTGAGTTTAATATGACCGAAGGCATCTAGAAGATGATTGTAAATTCTTATTACTCAATCTTGTTTCAAATATTTTCTCCTATTTGGATATTAGTTTAGCTAGGAAAGACCAGAGGTGTTCCTAACTCCCTTTTTAGTCCTAGTATCCTTGTCATCATCTTACAGGTTTGTTGGTGCAGTTGACAAAAAGCTACAACTTCAGGCTAACTGTTGTCTGACTTATCCATGTTGCGCACCTCTCCTGCTCACTGCTGCGTCTTTATTTTCCAACATAGTCCTCTTGATTTCATGTCCCCAGAACGTTACCCTGCTGTACACGATGCGGGTGGCAAACATTGACAAGTTTGAAGAGAAGCTGAGAGCTGCGGAGGATGAGCTGAATATTGATGAGAAGGAGAGACTCCCCGTTTCCTACAAACACCCTGGCTTTTATGGAAAGTATGATACAAACTCGTGCTTACTGTTGGTCTTACGGCAGCATCTCTCACTCGGAGAAGAAAGTCTTTGTACTAAATGTTGTATAAATGAAGAACAAAAAAGTGTTCCATGTTTTGGAGCACTTACTCTACCTTTTGGAAATAGGCTTGCTCTAGATGTGTCCTAGTATTTGAAAAATAGGGGTCCCAAGGAGGTGGCTAGAGCTGCGCCATGTGGTAGACCAAAATGTTTGGAGTCAGCGTCAACAAGTCTGAGTAAAGTCTGTATCAGTTGCTGTAAGTTCTTGCAAAGCTGAACACTTCTTTGTCCTCCTAATCAATAATTAAAGTGCAGTGTCTGGTTGAAATCCTGACTCCACAGGCTCAACAGTTGTGATGTTACATCCTGGTCTACAGGAAATGTCAGTGATGCAGTGAGCATTCCCCCGCTAAAGTGCTCTGAGGAAGGCCTGTGTCGGTTGTTCAGTCTGTAAAAATAAACACCTAGTTTTGGCCTATTTCTCCAGCAGCTGTAGATCAGAGACTAGCATGCGCTGGTGTTGGCTCCAGCTGTGAGCCKCATACTGAGCAGAGTAGCTTTGATGATGAGACACAAGAAATGTCAATGAGAAATGAGTACTTCTCTTAGTTTTACAGTCCTATTCTGTTAYCTGAAACCAAGATCCTTTGTTTAAGGGGAAAAAAATCAACAGAACTCAAAGCTTTTAGTTCTGAAATAAGGCTATAATGAGTAAGAAAAGGAAAAAAAAAATCTGTCAAAGACTTTGAGAGTGCCAGCTAGACTTTATTTTGCATTTTTGTATGCTGTTCTAGTATTGTGTGGTGGTTTGCTGCTGCTGTGGTTTATGTGCCCTTCTATTAAGGCTGGCAGCTTGTTCTTGGAAAACAGGATTTATGGGGTCCAGAGTACAAAACAGACCTGTAAAGCTTATTCACTGGGATACTGAACAAGTCCAGGAGCTCTACCACCCTGGCGGCTGTTACACTGTTGTAGTAAGATGCTTTCTGTAAGTGTGCGGAGAGACCTGAGCACAGGGAGAGCTCTCAACTAATTACTTATCCTAAAGTACTTGAGAGATGTAGTGCAGAAATCTTGTCTGCTAAGAACTTCCCTTCCCTGAAAATGGAGAAAAACAGCTTCATGCTACTATAATTATCTTCCAGGATGGCCTGGTCACCTGCTTGTGCATCATGTGAAGTGGAGATGTACATCATCTTTTTTCAGGAGGTCATGGGGATCAGAGCATGGTGTCTTTTTGGAGGTGGGGATGACCAGCGCATGTAATTCTTCCTCTTGGAGGCCCTACTTCAGTGTGAGACATGCCTGAATGGCGTGTTCAGCTATGAATAGATATCTGGACAGGATATTGTCTAGTTGCTTGACCTCTGGACTGCTTTTACATACTGTAATACATAGTTTATATGAAAATTAAACTTTTTATTTATTTGACCATGCARTATAGATCTTTAGCTGAAATTCAGAATTTGCTAGTCTTTGACAAACTTTTGCATACCAGAAAGTAAACTGAGAAGTTAAAATCAGCCAGGAGCACGGGCTGCTTCCCTAGCCCCCAGAAGGAGATTCTTCAAAGAGATGTTATAGGGTTTGTATTCTTTTGGGAGTCTCCAGGATCTGGAACCTTAACTGTGAGGTGCAGAGCACTCTCAGCTTGGATTCAGTTCTCTCTGAGATATGGGCACTCGGTTTGTTTCAGAATTAATCCTCTGTTTGCACAGTTGACAAATTGGAGGTGACTTTCAGTTCCCAGTGTTGCCTAGGATCTCTCACAGAGAAGAAATAAACACAGCTGGGTGTATGGCACATGCTGGTCCCCTTGCTTCAGTAAATCATCCCTTTGTGAGGGGCGGAAGACACGCTCCTTGTTTAAAGATAAGAAACAGAAGTGTGATGAGGCCAGATGATTTGACAGGGTCAAGCAGAGCATCTGTAACAGCACAGGGAGCTGAGTTATGGTCCCTGAGATCCCAACCTGTCATCTGGCATGTCTGATCATTTTTCCTCCTATTAAAAAAGCATCTAGTGTTTGGAGCTCACAGGGTATTTCATTCTCAGCAAATTTGTCCTGTAACTGTTAGATCTGCAGTGTTGTCTCTGTTCCACGTCTCCTTTCTCATGTGATTAGCATTGCAAAAGATCCAGAAAATTCATTATGTTGGTTGCTGTAGCACTTTCTTCTGACACAAGGGACTTCTAAGATGCTTGGCCAGGGAGGGCCAACCAGAATAGATAGAGCAGCTTCTTAACGGCTGACTTGTTCCGGGAATTTCCCCAGGATTGAGAGAGTAGGTAGGTATCTCCTAGTGTTGCCAGCCAGAGATCTTCTGTGGCAAACTGTCTCTGCCTGGATTGCTGGTCCCATTGAATTCTTGTCTGGATGTAATTCAACTGCCTGAAGGTTGTATTTTTTGTTTCATGAGCAGCAGTGCCTCTGAAAGGGATGGTAAGGTAGAATTTCTTCCACAGCTGCAAGCAGTATTTGCCAGCGTCCTCTGTTTAGCTTCTTAGATTATGTAATTGTTGGGTTTCCTGTTTTATATATAACAAAAAGTGTGTGTATATATGTGTACGTGTGTATATATACACACATGTACAGATATGCAAGTATAAATATATATAAAAAAAGTTAAGGTGCCATTTTCTTAGTCACGTCTGCTCGTTGCTGTGCTTCTAGCCTAAATGCCAGGATCTTTAAAATACTGAAAATAGCTACATTGAGTAATATTTACCAAGCTAATAATACTACTTGTGGCCAAATGCCTCAATTTGTACCTGACTTGCTTTTGTCCTTTCAGTGATGTGATTTCCTTGATAGTGACACTTGTGGCTGTGTCTATGTTGTGGAGCATCTTTCGCCTTATCAGGGCGGCAAGCCGGGTAGGAGGATTCAATGCCTTTGTGAGTATCCTAGATCTAGACGTTGTTTTGCAGCCCGTGAGCAGTCTTGTCTTCTGCTAGCCTAATTTCCTCCCCTTTCCCCGGTAAAGTCAACAGAGGCTGAGATTTAAGCGATGCCAAGGACTCTGCAGTCTTGATGCATCTCACATCTTTTCCTGCCCTGATCATCTGATTAGCTTGTACAGTAACTGGCCTTAGCTGAGGCCCTTTCTTTCCCCAATGACAGGAAGGGCTGAGCTCAGTGAATTTGCAGTCCAGTTTGCTCTGCTATTTTCAAAGCTTACTAATGAGTTGCAGCTGCAGATGGTGTTTTTCACTGGGTCCTGCCAACATGCCTCCCATACAGCCAGGAGTAGGAATCGCTTGCTTTCTGCAAAATGACTTCTCAATTTATTAAAAAAATAAAAACGTTCAAATTCTGGACTTCATTATGTGTTGGCTGCTACTCCTCATGCCTCACTTGCAACATCAGTCAAATCTCCTGCTTCTCCCCTCCACCCTTGCCTGGATCAGCTGATGAAACTCTGTAGAAATATGCCCCGGGTGCACTGGCAATGACCACAGGGACTTTGGGATGAAAACAGTGGTGAATTCAGTCCCCTGTTAAGACATTTCCCACTAGGTCTCCTATGCAGTTCTCTTCTGGCTCTGAGTTCCACTTTATACAAAGGGGTGCAGCTGCTTGGAAGCAAAGAATAGTTTTAAAAAGTGTTGAGGAATGAGGGCCTTAAGGACTAGATTCTGCCTTTGCATAATTGGGGACTGCCGGGCCTTGCATATGTAACTCTTTGCTTGGAGAAGCCTGTGTTTCTAAGGCCTGAGAAGCTATAGACTTTTCCTCAAAGAGGAAAAAAATCCTAAGTAGCTGTTTTCAGCAGAATATAATGAGCAGTTACAAGGAGAGTGTTCAACTAAATTGTTGTTTTGACCGTCGCTGTGGCTTAACACACGCAAGGAGACTGAAATATGGTGCCTCTTAAATTTGAGAGCCTATAGTTCCATCTCCGGGTTGTGTTGTAATAGAAACTGGTAGCAGTATTGGACAGCGGTGCAAAGTGTCTATTTCTAGTCATTCACAAGAAAGTATTGACAGTTATTTACCATCAATACATATTTCTCAAAACTATGCCTATTCCACACATATTAAAGATCGAAGCATTTAAAAAATAGGGGCGCAGATCCCAATTAAGGTTTTGAGCATTCTGCACATACTTAATAAGTATCCTTGCTGAGTCTACAGGGAATTTGAGTTAAATTATGTCAGGAGTGTTGCTGCAGGCTTATGCTGTCTGTTACCAGTGAAACATGGATAAAGTTTGAGTCAACAGTCTTGCAGTCTGGCTGTGAACAATTTCCGAGGCAGAAGATGGTAAAATACCAGTGCATTAGCAGGCATTTGTTGGGGGGGCTTATACCTGTGCTCTGCTGTCTCCTAAAGTATGTCAAACAGCCTTTTCAGACTGTTGCCTTGTCCAAAGTCAGAGTACATCTTCATTATTTGTACTGCCTTCCACAGAACCAGCTGAAAATGGCTCGTTTCACTGTTGTGGATGGGAAATCTGGAAAAGGGATTGGTTTCAAGGATGTAGCAGGAATGCACGAGGCCAAAATGGAAGTCAAAGAATTTGTGGATTATTTAAAGGTAAGAACTTTACACCTGTCCTGTAATGGAAGTGCAGTGGATGAATCTGCCGTGCAGCCTTTGTAAGAGCTTCTCCCATTTTCTGGGCTTCTGTTCTAATGTTGGTCATGATTATCTGTGCTGAAAACATTAGATTAAAAGGCAGAAGTACCCATGCTCCCCTGTTGTTTGATTGACAGTGCCAGGATTGTATTAAATGTGCTGAATTCTCTCCTCTGCCTTTTCACCCTACAAAAATAGAACAAAATAAGTGCTTGCTGCCCATCTGAGATAGCTGGGCAACCTGGGGAGGTGGGTATATTTTTCTGCTCATCCTGCATAGTACTGAACAGCTTCTGCTTAAATAGGCTGATAACTCTTTATGCTGTGATCAACATGACTCAATCCCTGTAGTTCCAATTCTGTAATAGAGTGCAGAGATAGCTGCTCCTGTTGGGGGCTCAGAGTTGATCAGAATGGAAAAAACAGCAGAAAGCTCTGGGAGGCCACAGTCTTCTGCAGATGTTTCGTGTGAGCCGTGGATCTGACGGAGTTGTGTTGTGCTTATAGAGTCCTGATCGCTACCTTCAGCTTGGGGCTAAAGTTCCCAAAGGTGCCTTGTTGCTTGGACCACCAGGCTGCGGGAAGACCTTGCTGGCGAAGGCAGTGGCTACAGAAGCGCAAGTGCCATTTTTGGCCATGGCAGGCTCTGAGTTTGTGGAGGTGATAGGAGGTAAGCTCCTCAGGAGGGAGGGAGCAGGGATTAATTGGTCTGTTATAGATTTGGAAAATGCTGGCCGGACCTCTTGCAAAAAACGGACTTTTAGCCTGTTTTTGCATGGGGAGCTGAGTTGGGTATTTCTGTTGAAGATGCATAAGGTTTTCGGTTGTAGATGGTACTTGGTTATCTAGAACCTAAAATGCATGTTCTCTGTACTGCTAGTTGCTTGCTTCTGACACTGTGCAGCCATGGTTCTTCACCTGGAAGCACTTGCCTGTGACTGCCCTATATTGTTAGTATTTCCAAACTGCGATCATCAGCAGAAGCTGCCTTCCTTATGAGAATGCTGATGGATTTTTTCAGCATAGAACCGTGGCCTCTTTTTACTTTGGGATTTCCATGTTCCTCCTTTTCTTCCTTCCTCTTTGATCTCTTAAGACCAGACAAGGGTCTGTGTGAAGGAACATGCTGAATACTTGAGCTTCTGACCCATGGAAGGAACAGGAATTCATACTTGGAGCTGGGATCAGAGCTCCTCTTACAGCAGCTGTGAGGGGTTCCTGCAGTTTTGGGAGCTGAGTAAAAAGCCAGCACGATCCAGGAAAAGCAATGCCTTAGGACTAGAGATATGAGTTCTGTGACTGTATCTTTGTGCCTGGAGTGTAGGGAGAAAGACTGTCAGGCACTGAGGGTTTGCCCAGAATCGAATGTCTCCCTGGGGGCTGGCATCCTTGCTCTCCAGCTGTGAGGCTCAGTTCTTCTTCCCTTTGCCCTGTAGGTCTTGGAGCTGCCCGCGTTCGGAGCCTCTTCAGAGAAGCCCAGGCTCGGGCGCCCTGCATCGTGTACATCGACGAAATCGACGCTGTGGGCAAGAAGCGCTCAACCAATATATCTGGTTTTGCCAATGCTGAGGAGGAGCAGACCTTAAACCAGCTGCTGGTGGAAATGGATGGTGAGTGTTGTGGTTCTCTTTGCCTGTCAGCAATTGGGCCCTTGTTGCCTTAAAGGTTGAAGTTGTTGGCTTACGCATCTTTTTCCTGCTTTAAGTTGTCAGACTTCAACATTCTCTTCCTACTGAAGTATTTATAGYTGCTTTAAAACATACCTCACTCCCTTCTTCTCTGGGACAAGACTAGCTTATACTTCACAGCCTGTTCAGGGCAAAGCCCAGCCCTGTAGCTTGATAATGTCCTTTCTAAAAGGCCCTTTGCATRGCAAGTGATAACTGTCTTTCAGATTGCTCCTTAGGGGAGGGTCTGAGGCCCTAAAAGGCAGGGTGTTTTTTCCTGTGTGGACTCCAGTGTGGCCTTGCCTAGTCTTTCTCTGATTTCAGAGGTAGTTGTATCATTCACCTGAAGTGGGTCCTTTCTCTGCTTTCTCCCCCTTCTCCAGCTGCTACATTGACTGAATAGCAGAGGAGAAGGAACAGCTACTCTTCAGCACAGGGTTTCTGGAAGTTGTGTGCCCAGTACTTGCTTTATGCTGCAGGCTCTGAAGAGTTTTGGGCTAGATCTAGTAAATTTAAAACTCTGGAGCCAGCTGGTTTGCTGACTGTACTCCAAAGAGTTTGTGTCAGATGAGTGTAGTGTCGCATCCGGAGTGAATTTGTACCARTGACCACGTGTGCATCCACTTGCTCATGAAACCAAAACAAAACATGCATTGGAGATCGTGGCTGGCAGAGGGCAGCAACCCCAAAGGCTCCTACTGTAGTAAATGGCTTCAGTTCAGCAGCATGTTTTCCCACTGGCAATTGGAGAGGAATAATTTACAGTACTGGGGAACCAAAAGAAAGCGAATTGGCAGCAAGGGCACTACTATGTTTAGAGGGTAACATTTAGATCCAGCTGGCCATTAAGTAGTCTTTAATACTTGTTATGTTCTGTCCAAGACAGGTAGTTTTTTATAGCCTGATAAGCTTTAAAGTTTAGTTGTCCCAGAGGGAAATAAGCAGTGTAATATATTTCTTCTGTTGTCCATTGACAGCAACTCTAACATTGCCTGCTTGGATACAGGATCCCCATCAAAATAGGGAGCGATAAGCCTTGCAAGCAAGTCCTGGTTTGATGCCACGTTTCTGGATTGTTTCTGGCTGTACTGCATCTGAAGTCAGCCCTTTTCTCAGACACTTTCACACAAATGTCAAAGACCGATCCTTTGGCTGTTCTTAGTCAGGACTAAGTCTGTCAGAGCCTGCAGCACTGACCCAACTCGCCCTGCTTCTGTTGCTAAATCTTATTGCAGAGCTGGGCGAGGGATAAACTACCTGCCCATCAGGGAGTGGTTGTATCAGTCTGCTGTTTTGTGGGACAGCTGTGGTGTGTTTTTTTTCTTTTTTCCTTGGCTGTAACTGACATTCTCTCATCAGACTCCCCAAATGAAAAGTTAGTCCTGCACTAAAAGCATCTCTCTTTCTCCAGGCCTTAGTGGTTAAAACTGCTTGCATTTTTTACTGAGTGTTTGCAGTGAAGTGGAGGGTGCAGCCGTGCCGAAGTAGACATTTCCTGTGGTTCCCCAGCAAGGCTGCCTTCTGGAAGTTGCTCTGGGGTAAACCTCTTCTCAAGGAGAAAAGCTGGGACTTAAAAACATTTGCAGCAAAGGGTAGAAGTTCCTCCATAGTGCACACAAGATGATGTATAATTTTGGATCTCTGCCCTTGCTGCAGAAGAAGGAGACACTGTAAGCTAGAGCACAGCATGGTGCACACAGGGCAGAGTGGTCCTGCTGAACAGAGATCTTCCAGACCCCTCTGCTTCAGGCCAGGCTCCATAAAGTTTTTGAAGGAGAGGAATGAGTTTTAAGTAGCTCCTAAATAATCAGACAGGAGTCCAATTATCAGAGGAACATCTTTGAAGAACATAGTGCCATGTAGATATCAGAAATCACCCTAAATGTGTGTGCAGTTCCGTGGGACTTTGCACTTGTACTTACTTTTAGGAAACTTGGCCAAGCATGTAAATTTACTTGGAGTGAACATAACTGTTTACAGCTGTATCTGTATAGTGGATATCTTGATGGAAAAGGCTGGTAGTGATGCATAGAATAGCAACAGTCCCAGATTTGGTGGGGGGGTTTTTTCCTGACAGTTACTGGGTAAACTGGGAACAAGTTAACACTGAATCAAAATAAGGCCCATCTGACTGTTCAGGAATATGTAGTCTGTGCAATCTGCATCTCTGTGCAAAAAAAATGAAAATGGCTGTGATTTCTTCCAGTCTGTAGAAATTAGGTGCAGAATTAGAATTAGAATTTCTAGAGTGTTTTTTGGGGGGAGTGGGTGAGTCTTAATTCAGAAATTAGGGCACAATTCCCTTTGAAAGTGAGTTTAGAACGCAAATATTATTTTCCATATATGCTTTAAAAGTCCCTACAAAAGCAACTTGCTTGTTATGTGCTGCCTAGTTGTTTGTTTATGAGTTTGTATTGCCTAGTTATTTATTCGTGTCTCATACAGATCATGTACTAAGTCCTTCATTTTGCTAAGTGCTTTATCAAACACATGCTAAAAAATAGCCCAAGGAGCTTGCAATGTCAAATGAGAGACAGCTGGCAAGGACTGTCAGGCTAGTACAAGAAACATGGACTTAATATTGGCTTGTACTCATAAGCACTGATCTTGGCACATGTTACTGGAGTGTTATCTAACAGAGCATGTTACCCAAATGTACACTGAAGTGTTATGTGCATCATGGCAAAATCAAGTTTTCAGGAGAATGGTGCATAAGGTTTTGGGGAGGTTAACAGTTCTACGCAAGCACAAGTGGAAGAGTGGTAAGTGTTTGTGATGAGGAAGCCTTGAAATGGAAGGGTAAGACCTCTGTTTTAGCTGTCTTTAGCTTAAATTGATGGCTGAACTTCTGGAAGGCAATAACACAGAGCTGAGTTCAGTTATTAATTTGAGGGAGGAAAAGTATAGGAGGAGATCTGTGGATAATCAGCTTACCAGTGAATGTTGAATTTCTGTGTCTGAGTGAGATTACTCAGAGGTAAGGTAAATAAAAGGAAGGTCAGAGCTGGATGGGAACCCCCTCTGCAGGCTAGAGGAAGGGTGAGGACACCAAAAAAAAAAAAAGCCATTATGCTAAGCTATATGGCATGAATGTGTAGTTTGATGCTTGGTAATTCTGGTATGCAGATTTCAGAGTAATCATAGTGCTCTTCTACAAGCAGCCTTGGTTCCCTTCACTCTGACAGCTTTCTTCATATTCTGGAAGCAGCAGGGATCTGGCGGGAGAAGGGGAGGGATGGGAGGGACCCTGTATATACTGAAGCCCTCTAAAAGGAGAGCGACATGGGTACTAGAGTCTTTGTCAGAACAGGTGCCTGGTTTGAATAGTGAATCTTCACATGCAAACTGCAAACAAGCAGAAGAGGAATGTGACCCAGACATCTCCTCTCAGATGCATTCAGCACAGAGGAGCTTGACGGTCCCGGTCTGATCTGTGTTTTGTGAATGAAATGTGGGACATCTTTCAGCAGCAGCTCTTCACATACAATGAAGACAAGACCTCAGACAAAACCTCCCTCGCAGAGTTAGGCTGTTATGCATGTTTCTGCCTAAAGGCTTCCCTTACGAAGGTGGTGCTGTCATTGATGCTGCATGCAGATGATGCCCAAAATGCTTTTGAACAAACAGCTGTAAAATTAGCCAGTGTAATAATGCAGATGAGATGCCCATCCGAGTAACGTGCTCTGTGTCTGTGGGGAAGCAGGGCACTTACCAATTCAAGTGGATCCTTTTTTCCTTCCCTTTTGAAGTGGTTTCAGCTACAAGCACTGCAGATATGAAGGCTCTCTTCAGGCTGAATTTTCATTGCTGTTTTTAACTTGTTGATATGACTGAGGTGGTGTTTTCATAGACTGTTCATTTGACTGATCCTTGCCTGTCGAAGCCAAAGCCTGTGACATGCCAGGTGACATTGCACTGGGAACAAACGTGAATCAGAGGCTGCTGTGGTAGATTTCTTGGAGCTGTGTTTCACCCTACTGGGATGCATGCTGAGAGCAAGTGGGGCAAAAGCTAAGGCAAGAAGGATGCGTTCCGTGGTTGTTTTAGCTGTTCTAATAGTTGGACCTATTTTAAGATTGAGTCTTTCCAGCTGCAAAGCAGATAATGTGTTGTACTGTCTAATCTTGCCATGTGAATGAAGCTTGCTATCCCCCAAGTGCCTGCCAGTGTCTCTGCTTATTTGTCACACTCCAAAGTGCACTGTAACACACGCCTGAAGGATCGTGGGCTCTGTCGTCTTCAGGAGCTTATTTAGACAGCATCCTGCAGGGAGGAGGAACTGAGGTTTGCTATAGCACAAGCTGAAAGAGCCAGTCTTTTGACTTACCTCTAACTTTAATCTCTCTGCTGAGCTCTTACACATTGACACATTTGGCAGCTCTTCCGGCGGAGCTGGAGAGAGCTGCAACTCACCTGGCTTACGTGCGTAAAGCTGCCTCTCTGCAGCATGTGACTTGGCAGCAAAGGAAGCACATGAGACTAACGCGTCCTTTCCCTGGGAAGCTGCTCTATGCCAGGGCTGTCGAATCTGCTGTGAGCAGGTGACTCATAGCCRGGGGCCTCTGTTGGAATGTAAAAAATAAGCAATGTGGTTCAGTGACTCAACTTGATCTCTTCCTTCCCACCCAAGCGACACAGCCACCTGCCCCTCTCTGTTTTCCTCCAGCTGTTAGTGCTCTGGCTTTCCCAGGAAGGCCCGTCTGCCTTTGATGCCTCCATACTGCAGGCTGCTCTCAAAGACGAAGGCAGCATCAGGATTTACAGGCTTTAAGACCTGGAGACAAAACCTTGCCTGGCTGTGGCTTGAGCTCGTGTGTGCTAATTGCCGCTGCAAAGCTGTTTGGTTGCATTCCACCCCCACCTACACGAAGTCTGCAAGTTCTGCAGGATTGATCTTCGCACTGATCTCCAGTGTGCCTGGGTGCCTTTTGGGTGATAAAAGCTGAATGAAAAGCAAATTACTCCAACAGGCCCCTTCCTAGATGGCAAGGCTGTGTCCTCTCTTTTTGCGCTAGTCTGAGCTGGTCAGAAGAAAGCCTGTCCCTTCCTCGGTGATCCTCATGGCCTGCCCGTGATGGAGGATTGAAAGTAAATGAAAGCGGAGAGGGCTTTCCCCAGAAATATTGGGGAGGGAAGAGTTATTTCAGCTAACAGTGATATTTGCTCAACCTGTGACTAAATGAGCAGGAACTGACCTAAGGTTGGGGCTGAGAGGGCATTTTCTAACCTGTCAGAATAGAGATTCTGTTCTGGTTTCCAGTTGGAGCAATTTCCAGTTATGGCAAAAAAAAAAAAAAAGGTTTTAAGCTAGAGATTAAGTGAAAAGGGAATTTCRGAGTGTCTGTGATGACCAGAGACTGGGTTTGATGACTTGGGAGGTCCCTTCCTGTCTCGTGTTCCTAACTGAAGAGGAGAACACTTCCTCAGCCTCAGCTGCCGCAGGGGATGCTACAAGCGCAGTGCAGCTTTGTGATGAAGCTGCGTAAGATGCTCTCTACATCCTGCCCTGTCCCATCCCTTTGTGTGCTTGCAGTGCAGTATCATTGCGATAGCGAAAACCTTCACTCTTGTTTGTACTTGTTTTGCTCCAGGAATGGGGACCACAGATCACGTCATAGTGCTGGCTTCTACCAACCGTGCCGATGTCTTGGATAACGCTTTGATGAGACCTGGGAGGCTCGACAGGCACATCTTTATTGATCTTCCAACGCTGCAGGTATATTCCACCCACTGCCCTGTCCTTCCCATAATGCTAGTGATTCAGGTGTCCCAGTCTTTTACTTGCTGATGATTCACTGGCCTGGCAAAGGCTGAGTTTGGTGAAGATAGAGATGGCAGGCTTATGATTGCCTTTGTTCTTGTTCCTGTGCCCTAAATCAAAGAGCTGACATGCTAATGCACGTGTTTGGTTCTCTGAAATGACAACTCGCTGGTTTTAACTGTCTGCGCTTGCTCTGGTGTGGGCTTTGGCAGCAAATTCTTCTGTGAGGTTCTCTTTGCCATGGAGATGCAGAAATGTATGTGTCCTCTCTCCAGGAAATCAGGAACTGCCTAACTGGCAAGTTAACTTGTGCTGCTTGTGTGAGGAGAGCTCAAATTGTAACGTGCCTTGAGCACCATTCGTCATGTCGRTTTAGCATCCTCACTATCCTCATCAGGCTCCTCATTTTCCTTTTCTCAGCCTGTTGAGTGACTTTCTCCTCCTGAATGCTTTTAGATCCGTTTACTAGGGTAGTCCAGCATGTCTGCTATGTTGACAATTGTAGCACAATTTTGAAAATAAGCTCAGCTGCAGTGAAGATGTGCGTGGTCTGCCAGCGCAGGCTCCTCTTCTTCCATCTGTGCTTTACTGTCATCCTCGGAGTTTTCAGTTAAAATACCTTAAATGCCTGATGCAATCTGGCACCGGAAGCATGAACTGTGCAGCTGCCCTGAAGGAGGAAGGGAAAAACCCTGGCGACTGAGCCCGTTGTTCTCGTCAGGATCTCCTGGACCAGCTGAATGAGTCACTCCCTGGCTGCTTGCCAGCTGTCGCTTCCCCCCCACCTTCGTCTGGGAGGTGGTCACAGGCTGGGTAGCTAGTAGATGGGGTCTTCATTCAGTGCAGGAGGGAGCAGGCAGAGGTGCTCTGAGCTCCTTCTCTGCAAGTGCTGTTATGGCAAAACAAAAGTTAAAAGACCAGGGTGAAAGTTAGGAGGGGAGAGTGGCCCTGGGAGAGAAGGCAGTGACTCACCCGCCATAAGCCTCCATACATCTGTTCTGAATTTGAGAACTGGGAGTTTGTCRGGACTCTTGTAGGACGAAAATGTTGCAAGAACGGCCCTGCCCTCTGGTGGCAGTGTCGCTGTCCCCACTGCCAGAGCCTGGCTGCTCCTTTGCTGCTTGTGATGGATGGCAGTGACTCTGCTGTATTGCAGAGGCTTGCTGGGCCCAGATGTTCCTTTTTTTGCAAATGCTGTTTCCTTTACAGGAGAGAAGAGAGATCTTTGAGCAGCACCTGAAGGGTCTCAAGCTGATCCAAGATGGCAGCTTCTACTCGCAGCACCTTGCTGAGCTGACTCCGGGCTTCAGTGGTACGACATGCTGCATCCTTGTTGGGCCTCTCTACCTGCTTCCACACTTGCTAGTTATCCAGTTCAACCTGGGGCTTTTTGTTCGCTTTGTTTTAACAGGATATTTTGGTCTAAAAGGCTTTTTTTTTTTTTCTCAAGCCTTCTCCAACTCTGCTGAAACAGTGGGAACCAAACCTTCTCCCTAGTGAATGGAGCTGTGATGAGCAATTGTTCGTGGTTATTTTCAATTTTCTGAGACTTCTGGGACTAACAGGGCGTGGGGGTAGAGGAAAAATAAGCTTCTGTAGTGCCTGGGATCCTCATTCCCGAGGGGAGGAACCACTGCTTGTGGTCTTGTCCAAGCTGCTGTTGAGGGTGTGTTGTTACACTTCAGCTCACTGAGATGGACTCTTAAGCTGATAATTGTTATTTATTTCTCCTATCATTTTAGTTTCCTAATAACACACATTTTGATGGTCAGGGTAAAAGTTGGAGAGCTCTGGCTCCTGCACTGAGCCTGTTTTCAGGGTAGGTCCCAGGGAGCCTGAAACAGTGCTGAGTAAGGGGCTCCAGAGTTCCTGTTTATGTGGAGTTCCTGGAATATCCTTTCTGGGTTTCCCCTCTAACAGGCCCCAGCACGCTGCCTCTTCGTGACTTCTTTCAGCAGCCCCCCGCCACCATCACCCACACACACAAACTCGGAACAGATGTTCTTTCTCTTCTGCACAGAGGTTTGTGCGGTTGCTGTATGAACAGTGCAGCAGCCCATGCCAATCTGGACTGCCCACGCCACTTCTCTGTTGCTGAGAGCCAGCCTTGGCTTTAGCCTTTTAATTGATTGCTGAACTCTGTCCTGTGTGTGGCAACACGGTGTTCATTGCCAAGACAGTTGTATTGTTCAAATCCAACATAAACACCATGAAGTTTGCTCTCTGTTCCCAGGGAGCAAAGAGGAACTTGCAGTGCAGCTATTTGAGTTCCTTAGGTCCTCCTCCAGATTTGTTCTTGCCTCTTCTGTCCCCTGGAGTGTGTGTCACATAACAAATGTAATGTAATTCTTGTAAACTTTTGCCTATAGGAGCTGACATAGCAAATATATGTAACGAAGCTGCTCTTCATGCTGCCAGGGAGGGTCACAAATCCATTGATACTTTCAACTTTGAGTATGCTGTGGAAAGAGTCATTGCAGGTAGGTGATCTGACCATTTCTGTTGTTGTCTTCCTAGTGTGTATCATACCTAGTGTGTATCATACCTGTTAGGAGAAGGCTAAAATGAGTGGGTTAAGTTCCAGGAAGGCAAATGGGTCCTAACTGTGTTCCCACCTGTAAAACTGTCCTGAAGATTGCAAAAAGTTCTCTAAAGACGACCCCAAGTGGATCTTTCTTCCTGAATCTGCAGGCAGCCTGAACTGATAGCTCCATGAAGATGGTCAGTAGCAAAACTGTAAAGAGGGGAAACTCAAATCTGGGTGGGTTTTTTAATTTAAAAAATTTAAAAAAAAAAAAAAAATCTAAAGAGTGGAAGTATCTCTAGGTTTTTCATTGCTCCTCTGGACACCTGCTACATAAACGTGAATAGCAAAATAATGCAAAAAGACACTTGCATGGTGTGGGGGTTTTTGTTTTGTTTTTCCTGGAAGCTCAGGCTTTGAATTGACAGAATAAACTCAAAGACAGTGGAGTACTGTTCTCCCTCTGAGAACATCCTGTCAGCCTTTCCCTGTCACTTGCTGTGTAAGTGCCGGCGGAGGAACCTCTTGAGATTACCCTATGGCTGTATATTATGGGGAGGAGAGAATAGTTCCTAGAACTCCTGACTCCACCTGAGGGATCTGAATCTAGGGGGTTTCGGTCTGAACTGTCCTGTAGCCAGGCCTTGCTTCTCATAATCAAACGCTGAACTGCTTCCAGGCTGTGGTGTCATCCCTGGGGGTGAGCCTGGGCAAGCAGACTGGTACTCTGTGCTGCTTTGAGTAGGGCTCGTGGAACAGGATGTTTGTATTGGATCAGTTATTTCCTGATCTTGGAATTTAGTTTTCAATGCTCACTTTATCAGAAAGTGCTTAAATAATTCCTCATTCAAGAAAAGATTTCCTGACAATTTCACCTACCTTTTGAAACCCTTGGGAGTGCTCAGATAACTGTGACTGCATTTCCACGGAGCCCAAACTGCACTCAACAGCTGTGAGAATGGAAAGCACCACATCTAGTTGTCCTGCAGAAGTCCTAATCAGCCAGAGAAAATGTGTGCTTTACCTTCCCATCTGCAGGGGAGAAAGCACCAAACTCATGGGAATCTGCTGGGCTTTTCATTCCAAAATCAACCCTTACCTTAGTTCCCCAGACTTGGAGAGCAGGGTGAAAAGGTGTTGCTCAGCAAGTAAGATCACAGGGGACGTGTAGCAAAAGGGATATCTGGGATTAATGTGGGGGGTATTACAGCATGTGAGTGTCAGCAGTTTCACTGCTGGCAAGCTGACCTGTTTCACTAAGGCACTGGGGCCTCTAGGAGGTCGTAAAGTCTTTTTGTCGCTTAATTTGATTCCTTCATGTTATCAGGACCTGGCTACTCTTAAGATAGTCTAAAAGGCCCTAATCACTGCTACAGGCCTACATACTAAATGTTGCCTTGCCAAATAATAGGGATGCTTCTGGGTTTCACAATTCAGAGGGCATTTCAGCTGCTATAAAAGCTTTTTTTGAAAGGATACTACTGTGCTTTCCATTATAAGCTTCTGGTTTTAATAAGAGTGGTGTTGAATCAAAAGAGAACTTTGCAAGTCCAGAGGCCCTGTCAGCCTTAAAGCTTTGTGTTGCTCTAAGGGAGGAGCGAGAACTCCTCTCTGCGGTAGTCCCCATTGTGTCTTGTCTTTGGGAACAGGGAGCAGTCAGTAAGTCGGGTCTCCTGGGAGCGAGGGAGGAAACCTGCTGGGTGCACAGAGGCATTTAGGGGTTGTCTTTGGAAGATGGAGTGGAGCCTGTGCTCCCGGAGGAGCTTACGTACTCTGTGTGAGGCAAGCAAAGATGCACCAGAGTAGTTTCTTGAGTTATTTCTCTGCTAAATGTGATAAGGACAGGCCTTCAGGGAACTCTTCTGCATGGAGCTTGCTTTATGCAGGGAAAGAAACAATCTTTGTAGGCGTACTGTGTGCTGTGGTGAGGAATACGGTCCCTCCCTCCATCCCAGGTGGTCTGACAAAGAAATGCCTCTGGAATTGTTCAGAGTTTTTATTTTTCACGTGCATGCACACACACTGCTGAAGGCAGGGTGAGGGACTGACTGATTAAAATCAAGGCTGTTGTGATTAATCTGCTGTTCCATCACCATTGTGCCTTGTAGGGCACAGATCCCTGAGCAGTAGTTTTACAAGATCTGCCACACTAATTTTGCTGTTTCCTTGTTTAATAAAGCTCTGGACTTTGTTTAAAATTTAATGTTAATAGAATGTTGTTTTCCAAGACATCAAGCAAGCTTGGGGTAATGCTGCTCTTGACTGTGCCTGTTCTACCCCCTACAGCTCCTAGCACTGTGCGGAGACATCCGCTTTAAAGTATTGACACTTTTTTGTGCTCAATGTGCAGAGCTATAATGAGTGCTTGATATGCAGTGTATTCTGTAGTTAACGTATTTTCTACACGCTAGAAGCCTTACTTCCATTCAGCATTTTTTTGAAATCCTAATTGGGCTTATTCTATGTTACGGACTACTGGGCTGGAAAATAGACACTTTCAAAAATCACCTTTTTGGAGGAAGTGTTAAGTGTGAGTTATGGCTTAATTTGCTAGTTCTCAGGAGCCTGGGAATAGGCTCATACAGAGCATGCCGTGTGTAATCAGAGACATTTCCTGGGTTTGGAGAAGGATTTTTGTATATACTCTTGGTTTTGTGCCGATTTGAACGCTCCTAATGCACAAGGATCTCAGCTGGGCCTGTTCTCTTATTATGGGTATATATAATACAACATCTTGCCTCTCTGATATTCTGCCTAAGGGACTGACAGACTGTACAGAAAAATCAGTACAATCTAGCCAGTCTCTGTTTCTCCCAAATGGTGGACTGACTTGTTGCAGAACTGTCCCTGGGCAGAGAKATAGTGTAACGTGCTTTTAGCAGAGCTGTGAACAGAACCCAGCTTTGCATTTTAGAGATGCGATTTAATCATTACACAAATAATCTTTCATTTGATTTTGTCTGTAAGAGAGAAAGAGGAGAAGTTTCTGCCAATGTTGTGTATAGTCACATTATATAAACAGCCACCAGGGATGGATTGACGAAGCTTGCTATTCAGCCTGAACTCTTCGGAGTGCAGGTTTGTAGTAGACATGCTTGGATTGCTTTCTGCTGCAAGGACAGAGGGCACCTCTTCCGCAGCATGTAATTGAAGGGCATTTTATTGCCTCTCCCTAGACGGAGTGCAATAGCAAGCTTGCCTGCTGTTCAGCCACAGACCGCGCTAAGTTGTGCACATAGCTGCTCAAGAGTAAGCTCTACTAGTTACACCTACTGCCAGTTTATTTTCTTACCAAATCCTTGTCTGTGTTCCTGCAGGCACTGCCAAAAGAAGCAAGATCCTGTCACCAGAAGAAAGGAAGGTGGTGGCATTTCATGAGTCGGGCCATGCGTTGGTTGGCTGGTTGCTGGAGCACACTGAGGCTGTGATGAAGGTAACCCAACTACCAGCTTTGTGTAATGAAGCCTGTCGCTGGGTGAGGAGAGAATCCTTTGGGGTTCCCCTGTCCCAGGCACGTTCATTGTGCTGCAGCACTTGAGTTAAACTCTACTGCCTTACCTTGGCCTCCATGAGCTTGGAGCTGTGAATACTACAGCAAAACACCAAGTGACAAATCTGCTGTGAGGAAGTCTATTACTGGGCTCCACTGGTGATAGTGATTGATCCCACTTTGTGCTGCAAAGCTGATGATCAGCCACTGGAGTAGTCTTGCATTTAAAAGCCAACTGTARAGCGTTCCAAACGTGCCTGCTGGCCACCCCATGGCTGGGTACATTTGGAGCAACTAAGTCTTCTGATGCTGCTGCTCAATTCATGCATCTCTTCCAGACAAAGCACTCCTCTGTGTGTGCATGCATGCGTACATGAGCTCTTTCCCTGCCATGACTTGCCAGCATGTTGGTGCCAATTTACCAGTCAGGCCATTCCAGGAGCTGCTCTGAGACTGATCAGAAGAGAAGGTTTTTTTTCTGATTGACAGGCTTGGGAGTTTGCCTGCCTGAAGCTCTTCTCTGTAGAAAAAGGCCTCCCTTCAGGACCAGGGTGTGTTCTCTCCCATGCACGTCTCCTCCCTCAAAGAGCCTTGACGCTGGGAGAGGGGTGGAAGTGACAAGGGTGACAGCTCCTTGGCATACCACCAGCAGCAAATTCACTGTGAATGACCTATTGTATAAGATGAACTGTTGTTAATTACTCTCAACAAGATGTGGCTGCATTTAATAGATAGGGGAGGTGATTCTTATTTTCTAAAGACATCCCATGTTTCTGCAGGTGGTCTCAGTGACTGGAACATAGTAAAGCAAATTCAGTTTGGCTTATATCCTCCAAAACCACTCTTAAATCTCAGCATTTCACTGCTTTGCTGTTAAGGACAATTTCCTTTTGTTTCTTGCTCTGTAATAGCAAAAAGTGCATGTCTGCTGCTGTGAAGGCAGACTTTTCAGCATGGGAACACTGACATGCTGCAATTTTTGGTCCTGTCTCTGTAGATCAGCATGCCCCATGGGGTTTTGACAAATCTCACTGGGAGTGCAGGCCTTTTTCTGTTCTTCCCTCTGTGACAATATTTGGGAGCTCTTTTGTCCTCTGAACTGATGGAGCTGCTCTGTGTCGCAGGTTTCCATAGCCCCTCGAACGAATGCAGCTCTGGGATTTGCTCAGATCCTTCCAAGGGAGCAGTACCTCTTCACCAAGGAGCAGCTGTTGGAGAGGATGTGTATGGCTCTTGGGGGAAGAGTGTCCGAGGCCATCACCTTTAACAAAGTCACTACAGGTGAGGAGCTAGACCCTGGCCTGGGCAGGTGGAGCTAGTGCTAAGAGGGCCTGAATTTCTGCACTCGCTGCTCTGTCCAAGGGTCATCTGAGCAGCACACAGGCTTCCCACCTTGGGGAGCAGGAAGGGATAAATGTCAGTTTGCTTGCTTTGATCTTGGACCTGCCTTTGTGAGCCTAAAGGTCTCACATTGCAGGTGCCACCACACTGTCTTAGATTTGTCCTGAAGCCTAAGGCTACAGATATAATTGCCTGGTGAGACTTGTGGCTGGTGGGGAGAGCCTGGAGCTCTCTGCCTTGATTCCAGCTAGTTATATCCAAACAGCTAACAGCAGGTCAGTGGCAGCTACGCACTCCATCATGAGCTAGCTGACAGTGTGTTCACTTAGTGTCCTCGATAGGTCTTGCAGTACATGTAGTAAAGTCCTTCAGAAGGTGGAGTGTTCACTTCCATGGGCCCCTGCAGCTCCTCTGGTCTCTCAACTAGAGGAATGCATTTTTGTACGGGACGTGCTCCTCTTGTACTCAGTTCAAAGAGCTGGCAAGCACTGCATCTTCCCCTCTTACCCAGGAGCACAGGATGACCTGAAGAAGGTGACCAAGATAGCCTACTCCATGGTGAAGCAGTATGGGATGGTGCCCAGCATCGGGCAGCTCTCCTTCCCGGACTTGGAGAGTGTGGCTGGAATCGGTCGGCGCCCTTTCAGCCAGGGACTTCAGCAAATGATGGATCACGTAAGGCCGCCCCTGGTTGTGTGTTCCCATTTGTTCTTTGCTTTTGGCAGTTCGTTGAAAAATGCAAGTAACTTGTATCCAAATGCTTTGTATTTGTTTTAGCAATTAAGAAGTAAATTCCTGCAACTGAGCACTGATCTGTTACATTGTGTTAGGACTATTCAGTGAGGCATTAAGAGCAGGCAAAATCATATAGAGCTGTTTAGAGCACAGTGCTACTGTGCTGCCTGGAGCTGCACTGAGTATCAATGAAATATCCCATAATGTGTAAAACTGAGAGCTGCAGTTGTGATTCCAGTGTGGACAAGGCCCTGCTGAGCTAGGAGGCAGAAGGAGATGCAAATGTGACCTTTGGAGAGAAGGAGAAAGGCTTTGCGGGGGGAGAAAGAAGGATTTGGGGAGACTGTGGTTTAGTTGTGGAACGGAGGACAAGTACCAGGCTAGGGAAAGATTCTGTTGTGCGAAGGTCTTTCCAGGCCCTGAGCAGTCCCATGTATATCTAAGAAGGCCTGCGCAATGTTTAGACTACAAGAAGCATGTGGCTTAAAATCTCAGTTGCACAATTTAAATGTCTCCGATTTCTAGGTCAGAGAGGCTTTCTAAGCAAATGACTGACTGAAAAATCCTAGCCAGTGTTTTGACAGGAAATYGAGCTTTCCTTGATGCAAAAAAAACTTTGCCTTAGTTGGAAAGTCAAATACTGGAAACTGAAAAGCTGTTTGAGAAACACTATGGTTATGCTTCCCTGGGATTTGTGCTGAGCTACCTCTTTCGCTACTGGACGGCCTCCTTAGACTGCTTTTCCCGTCAGCTGGGACTCTCTTGGAGAGCTGCACTGGTGGAAGAGTTTACTGTTGCTTATCATAAATACTCTTTTGTTCTTTTTTCAGAAGGTTTATGTGTATTTTCTCTCAGTGGGACCCCCTTTCTATCAGTAGGAAGCCTAGCTCAGTTTGCAAATTCCCTCCCTTGGTGCTCTCAGTGTCTATCCACAAGTTGTTTGCTGCCACCTGTGCTCCAAATCTCTCTTCTTGTCACTATCTTCTCCTAGGAAGCAAAGGTGCTGGTGGCTCAGGCTTACAGACGCACGGAGAAACTCTTATTGGACAACCGGGACAAGCTGCAAACAGTAAGCATTTTACTGGTGTTTCTGGCCTTGCTGCTTTGTGCTCTGTAGCTTGGTTGTTGTAGTGTCTGTATGGTTCTGGGAAGTCTTGTAGGGGGGTGCTGGGGCTTGTGTTCCCGCTGTTGGGCGTGGGTTATGGTTCACTGTGGATCCCCCAGATTAGGAGCGGGCATAGGGAAGAGTATGTGCCTTCTCCAGCAGTGGATAGTCTGCCTCCTGACACCAGCTGGTATTTGCAGGATGGAGGAGGAGGAGTGCTCTGTCCAGGAGCTGGATGGAGGTGGTTGAAAACTAGAATTCATCTCCCTCATCTGCACTTCTTTGCTAGCCTCTTGGCAGTGTAATTTCCTGGAAAGCAGACAGTGACCGTTCCTGTGGCGCCTACAAAGGCAGGAACAGCTCATCCTGCCAGGTTCTGTAGGCGTACAGGAATCAGGGGGACGGTTTCTGGGGATGGTGGAAAAAATACAGGATCTGTCATCTCCGTTGACTGGTGCTGGCTCAGGCCCTCAGGTGACTCCAGGCAGTTCTCACCTGCCAGCTCCTTGGCACCTGATGTACTGAGGAGTCCCTGTGGCAGGACTAGAGCTTTGCCTCCTTCYTTTTGCATCCTGAGTGTCCCCTAGCCAATCACCCTAGCATGTCCCCACCTTTCTGCCGTGGAGGTCTGTACCTGTCCCTCTGGGCTGGGCCTGGGTTGCAGCTCCCTGTATAGATGCTGGATCTTCCCTTCAGAAGTCTGGTCTGTAGCGTCCAAAGTGACAAGGAGCCAACTTAGTGTTGCATGTTTTGCGAATAAAACAATCCTTTTCCTCAAGTCATCTTAATTGAAAAAAACAGCACCACCACACGTGTGTGTGCACACATGAAACAAAACACCTTCATCCACCCAACTGCAGGACTCCCTTCCGTGCATAGTAAAGTAGCCAGAACTTGCTTGCTCAGACACCCTGCTGTTGCCTGTGTCTCAGCAGGACAGCGCTCTGGAAGCGCTCTGAAGCCAGGCGTCRTGACGAGATCTCCTCTGTACTGATACTTCCATTTAGCAGCAGTCAGACATTTGCTAAAGGCTCATGATGGAAAAACTTTTAAGTTAAGCCAAAATACCTACAGAGTAAACGTTTCGGTTGCCAGATCAGCATGTTGCATCTTGTCAGCAGAGTTGAGCAGTTTCATGTCTTTGACAGCCACCCGCTGCTCAAACATGGCCCTTCTTTTGGCAGAGGGGCCAGGGAATTCTTTCCTGGAGAGCACCTTCTAATGACCTTCAGCCCGTGCCTGCAGGAACAGACGGCTCTGTTACCTCCTTGTGCTACGTTACCTGTGTGTACAGGGGAGGGTCTGGCTCTGGTCTCATTTGCTGTTACTCTGGCATCCTACACAGGCAGCGCCACAGGTGCAGTGGCAGGAAGGGTACCTCTCTAATTGTYCCCGGAGTTCTGACTCACCAAATCATTCCCCAGAGCTTGCTTCATTGCCTCATACTCTGTATTCCTGGCCAAAAATGCTCTTGTAAAAGGTGTAGGCTGCCTGGAGAACTTTGTACTAGCCCCAGCAGGCTTTCAGGTTGCACCATCTGTAGTACGATAGCCAGGGCTCTGTTCCTTGTGGTCTCCAGCACGTGCTGTGTCCAGATGTTGAGATGTGCATTGAGCTGGCAGGGAGAGGAGGTCAGATCAGTTCAGAGGCTGTTCTCAAGCCCCTGTGCCTCAGTATGCTGTTTTTATTCTTTCTAGCTGTCTAATGCCCTCCTGGAGAAAGAAGTGATAAATTACGATGACATTGAAGCTTTGATTGGGCCTCCACCCTATGGGCCAAAGAAAATGATAGCTCCCCAGAGCTGGCTTCAAGCAGAGAGAGACAAGCAAGACACAAGAGATGAAGAGATGCCCCAGCAGCCACCAAACCACGAAGAGGAGGARGAACCACGTCTGAGACCAGTATGAAGCCCACCTCTGATGTGGAATGGGAGGACTCTAAGCGCTTCTTCCAAACACAGACCCTTTCCCTTCTCAGCTTTGTAATCAAAGATACTGAGCAGGGAATCTCTGTGCTGCTGTTACCCCAAAATTAAGGGATGGTGATGTCAGCTCCTGTAACGAGCTGTTCCCTGCAGGAAGGAGAACTTAGGATTTCAAAACTGATTCTCYACAGGATAGTGGTGATTAGGAGCTGGGTAAGTCTAATCTGCTGGAAAGACTTCTTGTGCAGAAGAGCAGTGTAGATGTTCTTAGGGGTGAAAGATCCTGTGGAGTCCTCGTAAGCCACCTCTAGCTGTGCCCATGTTGTGTAGCAGGAGCGCACTGCCGTTCCCTTCAGTGCCAGAACGGTCAGTGTAGCGAGGTCCCTTTGTGAGACTTGGAGCCAGCTGAGGTGCTGTAGTTATGTGACTCCACTGTAACCTTTGATCTTCTCTGCTGCTGAACATAAAATATAAACTGAAAACTGAAAAAAAAGAGACTTCACTAGAATAAATTGTCCCTACTGTGCTGCTGTGTTTGTAGAATATGTCAAGATGTRGTTGTGTTTTGGCACATACAAAGCTATGGAGTTGCATAGGACATGGGCTCTTTTTCTCCTGGCCAACAGTTTGTACTCAGTTTTTATAGGAAGTGTTTCACAAGCAAAGATTGGGAAACCCCATGTCCAGAACCCAGCATGACCCAGCAGCGTGGTGTTAGAAACTAGCATTGTAGAGAATGGTTCTGAGTTACGTGGTGTTGGACCACAGAACCAGCCCTGGTGCCCGGAGCGGTGGTGTCAGTTAGCATGAACAAAAGCAGGCGTGTTCAGCGGGGGCCCTCTATGAAACGCTGACAGTTGCTCTGTCTCCATCCCCATGGTTCTTGCAAAAGAAGCTGTGATGAAATGGTTGACTGCCATTCTGCAAGGATGGCGTTAAAATGACTGCTGGTGCCTGCTGTGCTCTGGCTGGAGAAGGCTCCTTTAGGAGGGATTATTGGCTTGGGTTATTCCATAAGGATTTGCTGCAAGCTGAAAAACCCCAGCCTAAGCCCAGTCCCTGGCAGTTTTCAGCTCCCAGCCCTCAGGACTCAATCGTAGTTACAAGCCTCCTGCTCAGCTGAGAGCTGCTGTTTCCCTCATGATGTCCTGGAAGGCGTCAGCTTTTCCATGCTGGAGGTGCTTTCTCTTGCTTTTAGGGACAGGCATGGTTTCTTCTAAGTGGGGGTGGTACTTTGCTCTTCCTTCCACCCTGCTTGCTTGCTTCACAAGGCGTTCAGTTGTTGAATTTTTTTTTTTTTTTGGCAGCAGGTGAAATTTGGAGTGTTCCTTGATCTTATTTAAAGAAAAGAACCGAACTCCTGGCTGTGTCCTGGCTCTCTGAATAAACCGTGGGGCTGGAGGCTGCTGGTGGCCGCTGGAGCGGGGCTGTGCTGGGGGGCTCCGGGGCCCGGTGGCGGGGTGGCCGTGCTCCCTAGCGGCCGGGCCGGGCCGGGGCGGCGGCGGGGCCCGGGCGCGCTCTGCCGCTCTCCCTCGTCGCAAGCGGGTAAAGCAGCGCGGGGGCGCGGGCCCTTTAAGCGGCGCCATGTCTGCTACGGGCGCGGTGAAGCCGGCTGCCAGGCCCTGCGGAGCCTTCGTCCTCATTGGCCGCCGCTCCTGCTATCCCAGCGTGCTCGGCGCCCCCGCTTCCTTTTCCGGTCGGCCATTTTCGGTGGCGGGAGGTGAGTCGGGGCGCCGCCGCGGCCGGGGGGGGCTCTATCCGCCGCCATCCCCCGCCCGGGGGCCGCGTCCCGGGCCGGGCTGTGCCCGAGGCCCCGCGTGGAGCCTGGGGCTGTGCGGCGGGCCGGAGCCGGGCCCGGRCGGGGGGCCTCGGGGGCCCTGATGGGGCTGCGGCTGCGCTGGGCCGGTGGTGGCGGGGGCCGCGGGACGGGCCCGGCCCTGCCGAAGGGCCTGGGCTGGCCCCGCGGCCGCCCTCACGGCGCGCCCGTGTCYGCAGGCCTGAGCAGCCATGGCGCCCAGCCGCAATGGCATGATCCTGAAGCCGCACTTCCACAAGGACTGGCAGCGGCGAGTGGCCACCTGGTTCAACCAGCCCGCCCGGAAGATCCGCAGGTGAGTGGTGAGTGCCCGCCGCCGGGCTCTGCCAGGCCGGCTGCCCTGCCCCGATGCGCTTGGAGGGGGGGGTCTGCCCCTCGTCGTGCACCGGGCTCTTGGGTCGCGGAAGTACCCCGGGTTTAGCTTCGGCTGTTCCCCAGCTGTATTTGGGAAAGGCCCTGGGATGGGACGGGTGCTCGCAGGGTGTGGTGTGCCCCGCCGGAGTTTGGCTACTGCCTGCGTAGCAGTAGCTTGCAGTCAAGTGATGAGAYGTCTCCGGAATCGCTGTACCCCGTTGATGATTCCCTTGAACCCTTGGCTGTCTGATGACTGCGGTTGCGTAGAAGCAGATACCAGTCTGTCCTGGCTGCTAGGCCAGCACCAGGTTTGCTTCTGAGATGTCCCTGAGCGGCAGGTGCCGGGCCGAAGGGAGCTCGGYCGCCTTTTTACAAGTGACAGATCTGACGGAAATGTTTTTTCCCTGATTGCTGTCCGTTTCCAGGAGGAAGGCCCGTCAAGCAAAGGCTCGCCGCATCGCTCCACGTCCCGTGGCTGGGCCCATCCGGCCTATCGTGAGGTGCCCTACGGTTAGGTACCACACAAAAGTTCGCGCTGGTAGAGGCTTCAGCCTGGAAGAGCTTAAAGTAAGTACAGAGGATTGATCTTGAAGTCAGCGCGTGCATCTGGCTGGTGTGTTCTGATGCCTCAAAGCTGGTTTGTTTACACAGTTGTAAACAGAAGTTGTGACTTGGTGGTTCAGTTCTGCTTTCCTTGGGGAGCAGAGCTGGAGCTTGCTTGTTCTGTGTGTGGATAATGTGTAAGTAGCTGCGATTTGCTGAAGTGTCAGGATCTACTCAGGCTGGCTGAGACTGCGTTTAGCTAGGGGGGAACTCCTGCTTTTGTTGCCTCTGAAGGGTAAAACTAATGTTTTTGTATATCTCTTTTTTTTGTAACTGAGGGATGGGGAAGCAATGGTGCGTGTCAAATTGAAAGGCTGCTTTGAAAAGTAAATATCAGTCTGCGTGGTCAGACTGTCAGTTTAACAAAATTCTGTTAAAATTGGATCCTGGCAAAGCCTTAATTAAAACTCCTAAACTGTAGAGTTGTTGAGKTTTTTTTTAATAGCTTTTTGTTAAGCATTTTTGTTTCCTTGTGAAACATTTATACAAATCCTATGGGATTTAGCCTGTGTGAACCCATTTGTGCTGAGGAATGAGTAGACCACAATCAGCTCRCTTCTGATGGAAGTCAACGGTGTTGTGCCAAGACACACAGCTATCCTGCTGGGTTTCTCATGCAGTAGCCATGAGTTGGCTTAGCAGTGCTTGAAACCTGTGGGAAGCTTTCAGTGCCTTCACCTTGCTTCAGGAAAAGGTCCTTCCATAAGGTCTCCTCAGGCATGTTTCTTAGCTGCTGAGCTGCTAAACGTTGGATCGTGGTGGCCTGCACAACCCACCACATGTTCCCACACAGTGGGCAGGAAGAAACGTTAATGTTTGCTGGCAGCCAGCATCCGCARTCTCCTCTTGTGTGTTGTTTGGTATCTAATTAAAACATTTATAACAGTGGCATTAGTGCATTGAAGCAGTAAAATTGTTCTGAACGCTAAATGCTTCATTACTTTGTGTTCCACTACTATCTGAAAACTAAAGAAAACCAAAACGGTGCATAAATAATTTCTATCTTTTAAATAGAATATGAGATTTTTTTTAAGATTTTTTTTTAACTTCTTCTGTAAAAGGGACTTCTGGTTCCCTTCGGTTATCCAGTTATCTACATGTCAATTTCGTAAATTTATGGCTAGCGTATATCAGAATGTAAATGTCCCACTTAGAATCTACTCTGGGGTTGCACTTCCCTGTCTTGGGAGAATCCATCTGCAAAAAACTGTGTAGTGTAAGATCTGTGTGATACTTTAGCTACTGAAGGATGCCTTGTTGTCCGCATCTTATCTGTGGCGTAGTTCAGGGCCTTTTGTCAGACCACCACGCTGCCGATGGGCCACGGGGTCGGATGGTGACGCTTTCTCCAGAATCTCTGTAGTCCGTGATGACTGCGCTTGAACCCTTTTCTGGYTGATGGCCGAAGTGGCTCCCTTTAGTAGCACAGTGGCATTAGGTGTTCTCGAATATTGACACTGCATAATTTCTCTTTAGCTGGCTGGCATTAACAAAAAGTTTGCCCGGACTATTGGAATCTCTGTGGATCCCAGACGACGCAACAAGTCTACAGAGTCCCTGCAAGCCAACGTGCAGAGACTGAAGGAGTACCGCTCCAAGCTTATCCTCTTCCCACGGAAGCCTTCTGCACCCAAGAAAGGAGACAGTTCTGTAAGTACTTGACTGTTGAAAACACTTCACAGAATCGGTTTCAGATAATTTTTGCAGAAGTTTTCTTATTAGCTTGTCCTCTTAGCACTTTGGTATGCAATCAAAAATGTTCTCAGACGCTTTTCAGAACGTAAACTTTCTAGATGGAGAGGAGCCTCGCTGCCCACGCAAGTATGTAGCGGATGTCTGAGTGCAGTAAAAGGCAGGGCCCGATGAGAACTGATTTCTACAGCAATCTGCTGCCTTGGACTGCTCGGAGCACAGTGATGCTTTGGAGTGGCTTTTGGCATGGGGACTGCTATGCTCCTGGGAGGTGCAGCTCGCATTCGGGGCTGAACTCCTTGGGTGGCCTTGSTCCCTGGGATGCTTTGATCTTTGTCTAACCAGTTGAATTTTAGTTTGTGAAGCAAAATTGTCAGAGTAGCTGAAAAGTCTGCTGTCTGGAATACCTGTTCTGTGTGATAAGTGCTGCACAGCAAAGGTACAAAAGGCAAGCGCAAACTTTTTTCAGTTGAGTAACTTACTGAAATAGAATGATTAAGTTCTTTCTGTGAAGATTGTTGCTGTCGACTTACAAAATGTTTTACACTGAAATCTCAGCAAGATCCAGAGTAGATTTGGCTTGGCTTGCCTGTTCTTGCCCTGTCTGTGAAAAATGCATACATGCATTCTTCCTGTGGGATGTACAAATACTGAAATGAGGTAGTGTGTTAGGTTGACCTTCAGTCTTCAGGAGTGTCTGTCAGTCCTGAGCTTAATTGTAGTACAGTCCAGAGAGACAAGAGTCAGACCTCACCTGGACTGCTTTTCAGAACAGGGTGAGGAAGGATTTTTAGCATCTTCCGTTCCCTGGTTGAACACRGAAATTTTGCTGAACACGTCAGTGTAATGGTTTGTAAGTAGGGAAGGGTGATCCTTTCCACCTGACTTGTGGGACTGGCAGAAGTATGGACATGGGGATCCTGAAGTTGAAACTATTTTTGATGCCAGTGGTCTCCTTTCTTCAGCACAATCTGTAGTCTAAACTTCCTGAGGAGGTTGGTATGTGCATTTGGATGTGCATTTGGATGGGTGCACATGGATGTAAAATGGATTTTTCCAAACTGCTGAGTAGCATATAAAACTTTTTCAAACTCACTCTATTCCAGTTTTAAATTAGCTAGTAATGCAAACTTGTAACTTAAATCCAACATAGTTTTCAGCTTGCATACCAGTAGATTCCCAGATACTTGCATCTGGGATCCCTTTCATTTTTTTATTTGAACTTTGTAGTTTAAACTTAATTTTAAATAGTTGTTTTCTTCATTTTTGTGCAGTTCCATATTCATACAAGAAGCTGAAATTAGCCTTAGATGGAATTGCTGTGGAATACACAGAGTAGTCAAACTAAAAATGACATAATAGTTTTCAACACTTTTCCAGCTGGCAGAACTGACGGCCGCATCCATGCTGACTGATAGCAGACAAAAAAGCAGGTTGTTGATACGGTTTGTCTGTGCCAGATACTTCCGTACAGCTGCACTAGTGCAATTTTGAATTCTTTACCAGTCAGTGTTAAATCTCTGATAGTTAGCAATGTGTTTAAGCTAGGTACCTATSTACAAGGCAGTTTTTAAATCTAGGTACTAGACTGAAAAGTTTTAAATACTGCTCTAACAGATGCTTTTTTAAACTCCTGGCAATAATGTGTTTTTCCGTCTTGTTATGCAGGCTGAGGAACTCAAGATGGCGACTCAGCTGTCTGGACCAGTTATGCCGATCAGGAAYGTAAGTGTGGCTTTAAACTGTGTGCTTTGTGTGATATAGTTGAGACTTAAACTTACCAGAGAGGGTTCTCTTCTCATTGCTCTACACTTAAGGGTTGCTGTCTTCAGACAGTTCCCATCCTGGATCAAAAAAACCCAGGAACAGGTCAGACTTGTCCTTGGGTTTTGCCAAGAGTGTAACTTGAGCTGTTTGCTATGCAGCGCTGAGAAACCAGACTACAAAGAACTATTTGGAGTGCCACTAAAATTCTTACCAACTCAAAGGGTCCTGAAATTGTGAACTGTGGTGACTGGAGCTTTCCTCTGGACCCAGGAGCCATGTTAGGGTATTCGAGGTGACCTGTTGGCTGGGAATAATTGTATATTCTAGTTTTGCCCTGAATTAACTGTGGGAGAAGCATAGCTGCATAGGCAGTCCAGAGAAGGCCAAGGTGGAACTTGCACAAAAATCCACGAAAATTGACAGACCCCTGTGAGGACTCGGGTTAAAACCCCTGCTGACTAAGCATCTGCAGTGCACGTACGTGCTCGGTGTTGGGTCCTCCAGGCAGAAGGGAAATTCGCCTACTTAGATCTTTGCGAAGGAGCTCGTGCCACCGCAGAAGTTGGAGCACTTCTGGGTTGCCGTTTGCAGTGGTGGAGGGGTGCGTGCTGGCAGCCCGCAGCACGGCAGCCYGGGCAGGGCGAGATTGTCGTTTCTGCCTCGAAACCCTTGCTGCTGCCTCTGAACACTGGTGCTGATTCTGCACCACAAACCTGACTAAGATTTCGCTTTRCACTTGTTTTTCTGGTCTTGTGCTGATGTGCACTGGGAAATTAGGAGCTAGTTGAAAGGAGATGTCTGGTGGAGTGATGATAAGGGCAGGGCCTGTAGATTGCATAAATTTTGTATTCTTAATGGCATCCTGGAGCTAGCGTAAAACCATGTAGTGAGAATAATTGCGTTAAGCCTTATAAATACTGTCTTCTCTGGGAGCCTCTGATGTAGTCTGACTGTCTGGCTTTTGCTCCCACTAGRTTTTCAAAAGGGAAAAGGCCCGCGTTATCTCAGAAGAAGAGAAGAACTTCAAGGCCTTTGCCAGCCTGCGCATGGCCCGGGCAAATGCCCGACTCTTTGGAATTCGTGCTAAACGYGCCAAAGAAGCTGCAGAGCAGGATGTGGAGAAGAAGAAATGAACTGTTCTCCCTAGAACTGTCAATAAAAAAATGTAGAAATGTAACAGTGTGTGGTGTCTTCTTAGGGCAGATGTAGAAGGGACGGAGCGTTTGGCTCTGCTCTGTGGTTCCCTCTGCRCCGGTCTGTTGTGCCGCAGCGTGTCCAGCGCTGCGCAGGAACTCGCAGACSGTTTCCTGGTGCAGATCGTGGGCAGCTACACGCAGAGGAACACAGTCTGGGGGAGTCGCTGTTCAGACGTGGGAAGTTTCACTTGCTGTGATTATGGACTAGAAATTTCCGTGAAAGCAGCAAGTGAATAAACAAACAGCCTCCCCGTGGCCTTGTGCAGCTCCCTTCAGGGAGGTTGTTTACTTTGTCTTCTGGGACAGAGCACAGCTTCCTGCTGYGTTGGAGCTTGACCGAGTCCGACTTTGCTCGCAAAGGGCAGCCTAGCTGAGCTGTGGCACTGTATCCAGACAGTTGCACCCGGGCCTTCCTCTGTGGGAAGCCCCTTGTGCTGCTGGAAACTTCCATGCTGGTTGCTTGCCTTTTCCCAGAAGCTGGGGGTTTGGTGGGACAGGTGACTGGACTAGGGGGTTTCTGAGAAAATGGGGGCTCTTACTTGCTCGGCTTCAGCAGCCGAGGGGATGTGTGTAGTGACACCTTGGTGCTGCATTCAAGGCGCTGCGCTTGCTTTAACAAGCGCAGCATTTAACCAGCCTGGTAGGTTTAGAAAGGAGAAAGTTGAGGCTTTCCAGAACTACTGTGTCAGTGACAAACTGGCCTTGTTTCACCTGCTTTCCACCTCACTGCTGTGTGAGTGATTATTTCAGGTTTAGTGTCATTTCCACACCTCTGCACATGGTTCTGTGTGAGACAAAGCAGTCAGCTCTGTTGTAAAAGGTGGGATGTCACGGGGCGCGTCATCCTCGAGTGCTCAGCCTGCCTTGGGTGGCCCAGTGTCTCGTGCAGGGGATGTAGGGAACCACAGGGCTTTGGAGCGGCTCTCRCCAGCCAGCCAGAGCCAGGACGAGCAGGGGCCTCGGCTGGAGCAGTGACCTGCTCTCCCTGGTCAGCCCAGAGCGTTGTCAGTACGTGACTCACTGCGTTGATGTTCGTGATAAGGGGGTGCTCCGAAGGCCGGGCTGCCCCGCTCCTGCGGGAGAGCAGGGTGCYGGCTGCTGCGCTTTGGGGCACCTCTGTGCGACGCACGCACTCGGCGAGGCYGTCGGCCCCAGGTCCCTGCTGCCGGGCTTCCAGGGGCGCGGTGCAAAGCGGGGTGCGTTCCCGGTGCATGGGCTGTGCTTGCTCCCGCTTGCCGCTGGGTGGAGCAGGGTCCCAACACTGGACTGCACAGCCCTGCACGGTGTCACCCTGCACGGTGTCACCCTGCACACCCGCGGGGCACGGAGCCGCTGTCCTGGGCTCCCCCGCCTCGGCTCAGCCCCTCGTGCCAGTCGGATAAACCTTTACGCCGTTTCCTTGGGAAAATACCGTGGTGGTCCCAAAGCACCGCCCTTCCCTGGAGGCGCTGGAGAAGCGGGTGGGGGGCTCCGGCCAGCCCCGGCGGCTGCCCCGAGGCTGCGTCGCCGCAGGGCCGGGCTCCACTGCGGGGCTGAGCAGGGTGGACGGTCACGGGGCGATGCCCGCGGTGCAGCGTTAGCAGGATCCGTCCCGCTCCGGGGGAGCGCTCGCGCAGCCCCTTTGCTGGCTAATCAGATCTGGGGCCGTTTTGCAGCTTCGCTGGGTTGCGATCGCCCATGCCGGGAAAATTGAGTCGTTTGTATTCATTAGCGGTCCCGCGCCAGAGCCGGGGAGCTGCGGGCCGCGAGGGGCTCTGGCGCAGGGGCGGGCTGGCCGCAGCCCCCGGCCTGGCCCTGCCGGGGAACCCGAGGTTGCTCCGACAGGAGGGCAAATCCTGCCTCCCCGCGGGCTCGGCTCGGAGGGTGGCCTGTTCCTGCCCCGCAGGCTGGGGATTAGCCCCGAAGCCGGGTCCCCACAGCGCCCGGGTCCCCGCAGCGCCCGCCACGCTCGTTAGCCCTATCTGCATGTTAATGCCTCCGAATATGGGCTAATTGCATCATCCTTCGGAAAGCTGATCTGACGGCGCCGCAGCRCCCGAGGGACGCGTGTCTGCGAGGGGCACCCGTGCAGGGGCAGCCCCGGGGAGGGGGGCCCGAGGCCAGGGTGAGGGGCTGGGTGCAGGTGTGCTGGGGACGGGGTGCTCCGAGATGGGGCTGGCACATGGGGGGCTACGCGGCAGCTGTGGGGTGCCCCATCCCTGTGGCAGGGCCAGCGTGCCCCATCGCACCGTTGGCTGCGGGTGCAAGAGGCCTGTGCATGGGACCCCGGGTGCCCGGCAGAGACACGGCCGGCGTGGGGCAGGCTCTGGGCTGCCCCACGGAGAGCGGCCGGGTGGCGGGGCGAGGGCGAGCGCCGCGGTGCATGGCGGGTGTCCCCCTGCGCCCGGGGGCCGGGGCCYGGCTCAGCCCCGGGACCGCGGCCGGGCTCCGCTCGGGCGCCGGCAGCGAGGCGGTTAACGGAGCTTGGAGTCTCCCTCTTAGGGCTCCGCTCCCGAACTGCAGCTTGAGTCAGTTGTGTGGAGGTGGCAGGCGGCGCGGCGGCTCCGGCTGGCACACCGGCTCCGGCTGGCACACCGGCCCGCCGAGCCCAAGGCCCGGCGCCTGCGGAGCCGCCGCGAGGCCGCCGGGCACCAGGTGAGCGGGGCCGGGCGGGGGGCCGGCGTCCCCCCCGCCGGGGTGCCAGGGGTGCCCGCGGTGCCGGGGAGGGGGCGATGCCCGCCGGAGCACCGGGCGGCAGCGCCACGTGCCCGGGAAGGGCAGGGCCCGGCGTGACTTCGCCGGGAAACTTTGGCCAGGCGGCATCGCCTCCTCGGCGGGGCCGGGCATCGCCTGGCAGAGCTGGAGCAGTGCTGCCGCGAGCCCCCGCCGGCGGGAGCCGGGCAGAGCCCCCGCGCCCCGGCTGGAGGCACGAGCCGGGGCTGGGGCTGGCAGAGCCCCCGGGGCTCCCCGCGGCGCGGGCGCTGGGCGCGGGATGGGACGCGGCGGACACCCAGCAGCTGCAGGCTCCCCGTGCCCCATGCGTCCAGCCTTGCCGCAGCCCCTTCCCCGGGGGGGCCCGTGGGGGGAGGCTGGGCGTGGAGCGGGGCACGGCCCTGGGGGTCCCGGCAAGACCAGCGGAGCTGGCGGGTGCACGGGGGTGTGGGCAGCACCTGTGGGGCTGGTGGGTGCATGGAGGGTGTGGGCAGTGCCCGTGGGGCTGGCGGGTGCCCGTGGGGCTGTGGGTGCATGGGGGGGTGGGCAGCGCCCGTGGGACCAGTGGGTGCTCGGGGGGCCAGTGGGTGCTTGGGGGCGCGTGCTGCCTCCCGTGGGTGCCTGGCTGCAGCTCACCCTGCTCCACTTCGACACCTCGCAGGGCCCCGCGGAGGCACCGGGACGGGAACCGGCCGCCCGCCGTGAGCTGCCCCGGGCCCCCTCCCCGGCAGGGCCCCCCCCGCCACCAGCGCCCCGCTGCCACCGGCCGCCACCAGCCCCCCGCGCAGCTCCGGGCGCCGTGGGGCACCGTGCCCCGGGCATGCCGGGCCCCCGCCGGGCTCGCTGAGCACGAGGACGGCGCCGGGCGCCCCGTGCCCCCCGCATGCCGCTGGCCCACGGGGCTGCCGGCCCCCCGCCGCGCCGGGCCGCCCCCCGCACCGCCGCCGCCGCCATGGGCGAGGGGCCCGAGCCGGGCGCCCAGGCCTCGCTGGCCGTGCTCGCCAAGGTGGAGCTGCGCGTCAGCTGTAAGCACCTCCTGGACCGCGACACCCTCAACAAGTCGGACCCCTGCGTGCTGCTGCTCATGCAGTGCCAGGGCCAGTGGACGGAGGTAGGCAGGGCCGGGGCTCCGGCACCGCGAGGGGCGAGGGGGGGGTCCCATCCTGCCGTGGGGACCAGGGCAGCAGCGGAGCAGGTCCCCCTGGCTGTGACCCCCATGGGGCCTGCAAGGTGCAGGGTGTGCAGTGCAGGGTGCATGCAGGGTGTGAAGGGCGCAGGGTGCACAGCGCAGGGTGCATGCAGGGTGCTAGGTGCAGGGTGCACAGCGCAGGGTGCATGCAGGGTGAAGGGCTCGCAGCCCGGGACGCGAGGCGCAGGGCACAGGGTGCGCAGGGTAAATGCAGGCTGCAGAGTGCGAGGAGCTGGGTGCAGGGTGCACAGGGCGCAGGGTGGATGCAGGGCGCAGGCTGCACAGGGGATAGAGCAGGGTGCAGGGTGCAGGGTGCAGAGCAGGGTGCTGCGGGACCCTTGGGCAGTGTGCAGGACACTGGGGGCTCCCGGGTCAGGGCGAGTTTCCCAGGGATCAGCGGCTCCGGCAGGGCCGGGGAAGGGGGTGCCGCAGCATGTGGGTCCACCTGCTCTGCACCAGGGCCCGGCACCGCGCTGGCCGCCCCACTCGGGGCAGGCGGCAGGGCCTGGGCCAGCCGGGCCGTTGCCCACCCCTCTGCATGCGCCCCACCGCAGCTGGACCCGGGCGGCCCGCGTGAGCCGGGCTGGCGCTGGCACTGGCGCTGGTGCTGGTGCTGGTGCTGGCACGGCTCCTCTCCATCGCTCCCCAGACCAGCTCTGGGCCGGCTCTGGCAGCTCCGCTAATCGCCGCTGCTCAGCCGGCAGATTTAGCTCTAAATCCCTGCTGCATGTAATCAGCTGCGCCGGAGCCGGGCGAGCGGCCGCGGCCAGCGCTGGGCAGTGGCCCCAGCCCTGCTCTGCTGCGCTGTGCCACGCTGTGCCACGTTGTGCCATGCCACACTGTGCCGTGCCATGCCACACTATGCCATGCCGTGCTACACCATGCCGGGCTATGCAAGGGCAGCCCGCAGCGGGGCCGAGGCAGCGGCGACCCGGGACCCCCTGCACAGGCTGTGGGGCTGGTCGCGTCCCCTAACCCTACCCCTAACCCGGCCCCCTTCCCGCTGAGCGGCTGCCCCGGGGCCGGTCGCCCTCGCCGGCCGGAGGCGAGCGCAGGCTGTGCATCCCGGGCGCCCGCCCCGGCGCTGCCCTTGCTCCTGCCCTCCGGCAGCCGGGCGAAACGGGGCGCCTGAGCCAATTCCAGGCTGGATTGCAGCGAGAGGAGCGTGGCCAGCTAGTGCCTCTAATTAACAAATAGTAGCTCATTCGGAGGGAGGTATTTTTTGGAAGCTTCACAAGACAAACACAGTATGAGAAATCGATTGCTACGCAGCCAGCATCCGCCTGCTGTCACATGGAAATCCAGCTGAAACCCCTGCTCCCGAGTGCGGAGCGGCCCTGCCGCCCCGGGGAGCCGGCGCGAGGGTGCTGCGCCCAGCCCCGCACCTGCGGCTCGCCCCCGCCGCGAGGGTGTCCCTGTCCCCGCTGTGCCCCAGCCAGATGTGCCCCAGCCAGATGTGCCTTGTCCTAGCTGTTCCCCATCCCAGATATGCCCCATCCCAGGTATGTTCCTGTCCCAGATGTGCTCCATCCCAGCTGTGCCCTGTCCCGGGTGCGCCCCCATCCCAGATGTGTTCCTCTCCCAGCTGTGCCCCATCCCAGCCATGCTCCCCCCACGCCATTCCCCGGCCCTGGGCGAGTGCTGGGAGCCCCACGTCCCCYCCGTTGCAGGTGGACCGCAGCGAGGTCATCAAGAGCAACCTGAACCCCGTCTTCGCCAAGATCTTCACGGTGGACTACTACTTCGAGGAGGTGCAGAAGCTGCGGTTCGAGGTGTACGACAGCCACGGGCACACCGGCGTGGGCACGCACGACGACGACTTCCTGGGGGGCATGGAGTGCACCGTGGGGCAGGTGAGCGCCGGCGCTGGGGGCTCCCGCAGCCCGGCCCCGGCCCCGGCCCCGGCCTGGCGGGGCTCCCGCGCTGACGGCCCCTCTCGGACCCCGCTGCAGATCGTGGCGCAGAAGCGGGTGACCAAGCCGCTGTTCCTCAAGTACGGGAAGTTCGCCGGCAAATCCACCATCACGGTGAGCAGCCGAGCCCGGGGCTGCGCGTTAGGCGGCTCCAAGCCAAGGCGCGGGGGGGGCACTGGGCTGATGCACATGTTGGTGGCACCGAGCTGGGGCACGGGGGGGTGACACCAAACTGGGACATAAGCGTGGCACCAAGCATGTGGCACCAAGCTGGGCCATGCCGGTGGCACTGAGATGGGCACTGGGGTGGCACCAAGCTGGGGCAGGTGGGTGGCACTGAGCTGGGGACCTGGGGTGACACCAAGCTGGGGCATCCAGGTGGCACCAAACTGGGCCATGCTGGTGACACCAAGCTGGGGCACTGAGGTAGCACTGAGCTGGGACATATGGGTGGCACCCAGCATGTGGCACCAAGCTGGGACACGTGGTGGCACTGAGCTGGGGCACACGGGTGGTGGGGACCCCCAACCACCCTCCTCCCGTCCCGGCTGTGCAGCCAGCTGCCCCGCAGCCCCCCAGGCTCCTGGGGGTGGCGAAGGACCTGGGGTCCCCCAGTTGCTGCCACCCACTCTGGGGGCCCCCCAGGGACCAGGGAGGGTGCGCGGCTCCCCGTCCTGTCCCACGCTGTCCTGGGGCGCTGCTGGGGCAGGGCGCAAGGTGACCCGGGCGCTGAGCACCGCGGCCACCTCTCCCCGCAGGTCATCTCGGAGGAGATCTCGGGCAACAACGGCTACGTGGAGCTCGCCTTCCGCGCCAAGAAGCTGGACGACAAGGTGAGGGGCTGGGGGAGCGCGGGGGGGCGCGGGGGGCGCGGGGGGTGCAGGGGACACGGGGCCAGGCCAGCTGGCCGGTAGCATGGGGTCACCAGCCTCTGCCCTGCCCCGGCCCCGTGCCGCCAGGACCTCTTCAGCAAGTCGGACCCGTTCCTGGAGATCTACCGCATCGACGACGACCGCAGCGAGCAGCTGGTGTACCGCACCGAGGTGAGGCCGGCCGGAGGCGCGGGCCGGGCATGTGCCGGTCCCGTCACTGTCACCGTCACCGTCACCGTCACCGCTGCTTGCCCGCAGGTGGTGAAGAACAACCTGAGCCCCGTGTGGGAGCCCTTCAAGGTCTCCCTGAACTCGCTCTGCAGCTGCGAGGAGCAGAGGAAGCTGAGGGTGAGGCAGGGCGCTGGGGCCGGCCGCGGGGGCCGGCGTGGGGCCGGCGTGGGGCTGAGCCGTGGGGCTGAGCCGTGGCCCGCCGCAGTGCGTGGTGTGGGACTACGACTCGCGGGGCAAGCACGACTTCATCGGCGAGTTCTTCACCACCTTCGAGGAGATGCAGAAGGCGATGGGGGAGAACAAGGTGGGCGCCGGGCCGCGGGGACCCCCCACCTGTGGGGCTGGGCCGGGGTGCAGGGCTGGCTGGGCTGCAGGGTTATGGGGCTGGGGGTCGGGGAGCTGGGGGCCATGGGGCTGCAGGGTTGTGGGGCTGTGGGGGGTGGGGGTTATGAGGCTGTGGAGCTGCAGGGTTACAGAGCTGCAGGTTTATAGGGCTGCCGGGCTGGGGGTTGAGGGGCTGGGAGTTATGGGGCCGTGGGGCTGGGGGTTATGGGGCTGCAGGGCTGGGGTTATGAGCCTGAGGGTTATGGGGCTGCAGGTTATGGGGATGTGGGGTTGGGGGTTATGGGGCTGGGGGTTATGGGGCTGCAGGTTATGGGGCTGCAGGGTTGGGGGTTATGGGGCTGGGGGTTATGGGGCTGCAGGTTATGGGGCTGTAGGGCTGGGGGTTATGGGGCTGGGGGTTATGGGGCTGCAGGTTATGGGGATGTGGGGCTGGGGGTTATGGGGCTGCAGGGTTGGGGGTTATGGGGCTGTGGGTTATGGGGCCATGGGGCTGCAGGTTATGGGGCTGCAGGTCGTGGGGCCACAGGGTTACGGGGGCCATGGGGCCGGGGCAGCCCAGGCAGCGCCGTGCCGGGGCCGCAGGTGCAGTGGGACTGCCTGAACCCCAAGTACAAGCTCAAGAAGCGCAACTACAAGAACTCGGGCGTCGTGGTGCTGCTGGACCTCAAGGTGAGCGTCGGCACTGCCGCGTGCAGCGCCGGGCACCGCGCTGGGCACCGGGCACTGCGCCATGCACCATGCACCATGCCATGCACCATGCACCACACCATGCACCACACCATGCACCACGCCATGCACCGTGCACCCCGCCGTGCACCATGCACCGTGCACTGCACCACCCGCGCCAGCTCCCCGTGGGCAGCGCCTCCGTTTGCGGCCGCCCGGACGCCGGGGCCCCTCGGAGCAGCGGGGCGCCGGTGCCGGCTGACACGGGCGCCTTTGGAAGATCCACAGGGTCTACTCCTTCCTCGACTACATCATGGGCGGCTGCCAGATCCACTTCACGGTGAGCGGGGTTCCCGGGGCCTTCACCGAGGGGGTCCCACCACCCGGGTGCCCCCCCCGCGTCCCCACGGGGCACCGCCGCCCTCAGCACCCGCCTCCCRCCCCAGGTCGCCATCGACTTCACGGCCTCCAACGGGGACCCGCGCAACAGCTGCTCCCTGCACTACATCAACCCCTACCAGCCCAACGAGTACCTCAAGGCGCTGGTGGCCGTGGGCGAGATCTGCCAGGACTACGACAGGCAGGTGCCCCGGGCGGCCCCGGCCCCCGCCGCCCCCCCGTGCCACCCCCCCCGCCGTGGGGGCCGGCCGCCGCGGGGCCTCACGCCTCTCCCCCCGCAGCGATAAGAAGTTCTCCGCCTTGGGCTTCGGCGCCAGGATCCCCCCCAAGTACGAGGTAAGGGGGGGCATGGGGGGGGCAGCCAGCAGCCGCCCCGGAGGGGCTGGAGGAGCCGCAGCCTGCGCAGGACCTGATGGCCGGGCTGCACCCGCGTCCGTGCGGCACCCCCGGGCACCCGTGTCCGTGCTGCATCCTCTGGGCACCCGTGTCCGTGCTGTGTCCCCTGGGCACCCTTGGCCATGCTGCATCCCCTGGGCACCCTTGTCCGTGCTGCACCCCTGGGCACCCTTGGCCATGCTGCATCCCCTGGGCACCCTTGTCCGTGCTGTGTCCCCTGGGCACCCGTGTCCATGCTGCACCCCCCCCCCGGCACCCGTGTCCGTGCTGCACCCGAGGCGCGTTGCCGGCCGGTGACCCGCGGCAGCTCCCGGGCTGCACCAAGCGCCGAGTCCCGGGGACGGGTCGTGCACCGAGCACCGCCGGCCGGGCCGCGGCGGGGGCTCCGCAGGGTCCCTCTCCGGGCGCCGCCGCAGCGCCCCGGCCCCCCGCCCTCCGCAGGTGTCCCACGACTTCGCCATCAACTTCAACCCCGACGACGACGAGTGCGAGGGTGAGTGCGGCGCGGCCACGCGCCCTGGCTGCCTCCCCGGCGCCGCGGCCCGGCTCAGCCCTCGCCCCCGCCCCGCAGGCATCCAGGGCGTCGTGGAGTCCTACCAGAGCTGCCTGCCCAAAATCCAGCTCTACGGCCCCACCAACGTGGCGCCCATCATCTCCAAGGTGGCCCGCGTGGCGGCCGACGAGGAGCGCACCAAGGAGGCCTCGGTACGCAGGGCTGCCTGCGCGGGCACGGCGCGCTGAGCCCCAGCGAGCTCGTGCCGCGTGTGGCGGCTCCCCGAGCCCCTTTTCCTACCGAAACAAGGTGCAAGGAGCGCTTTGCCCCGGGGCCTCGCAGGCGCGGGAYGGGGAGGGGGCCCAGCATCGCTCCTTGCTCGCTGGAGCGCTCTAAGCCCCCCCCGCCGTCCCTGCCTCCCCAGCAATACTTCATCCTGCTCATCCTGACGGACGGCGTGGTGACGGACATGGCGGACACGCGCGAGGCCATCGTCCGCGCCTCCTACCTGCCCATGTCCATCATCATCGTGGGGGTGGGCAACGCCGACTTCACCGACATGCAGATCCTCGACGGCGACGACGGCGTCCTCCGCTCGCCCAAGGGCGAGCCCGTCCTCCGCGACATCGTCCAGTTCGTCCCCTTCCGCGAGTTCAAGAACGTGAGTGGGGCGCTGGGGGCGGCTCCTGCGCCGGGGCTGTGCGGCGCTGAGCATCGCTGCGGCACAGTGCTGGGGCTGAGCATCACTGAGCATCACTGCAGCAYAGCACYRGGGCTGCACGGGGCCGAGCAYTGCTGCGGCACAGCACCGGGGCTGCATGGGATTGAGCATCACCGGGATGCAGGCAGGGGCTGCACGGGGCTGCGCATCGCTGTGGCACAGCACCGGGGCTGCACGGGGCCAAACATTGCCGCGGCACAGCACCGGGGCTGAGCATCACTGCAACACAGCACCAGGGCTGCACGGGGCTGAGCACCACCACGGCACAGCACCAGGGCTGCATGGGGCTGAGCATCACTGGGATGCAGGCAGGGGCTGCATGGAGCTGAGCATCACCGTGGCACAGCACCAGGGTTGCACAGGGCTGAGCATCACCACAGCACAGTGCCAGGGCTGCATGGGGCCAAGCATTGCCACGGCGCAGCACTGGGGCTGCACGGGGCTGAGCATCGCTGGGGAGCYGGTGGGGGCTGCCCTGCCCACCCGCTGCCACAGGCGCCCTTATCCAGGCCGTTAAAAGCCTTGATGAGCACGGGCGGGTGCTGCCGTGCGGCGGTGGGGTGGCACGGGGGCTGCAGCGGCTGCCGTCCCACCCCATCCCGTCCCGTCCCATCCCGTCCCGCAGGCCTCGCCGACAGCGCTGGCGAAGTGCGTGCTGGCCGAGGTGCCCAAGCAGGTGGTGGAGTACTACAGCTACAAGGCCTTCCCGCCCCGCTGCCCCCAGGCCGAGACCCCCGACTCCAGCCTGGGCTCGCCGCAGTGAGGCCCCGCGCCGCCCGCTGCGCCCGCCCCGACCCGCTGCCCGGAGCGGGACCCATCCGTGCGGCGAGCGCGAGCGGGCTCAGCCCCCGGGGCGGGTGCAGCTGTGTCCCCGGCGCTCGCCGAGCAGGGAGCAGACGACRGCACCGTGCCATCGCTGGCACCCAGCGTGCTCCGCTCCCTCCCCGGAGCTGGGGGACGTGGGCACAGTCCCCAGCACCCGCAGGTGCAGGACACTTGGCTCCCGCCGCCCAGGCTGGCAGGGAGCTCTGCATCGCCCCATCCCTGCCAGCCGTGCACCCCGTCCCCCCCCCCCCCCCCCCCCCCCCCCCCCCCCCCAGCTTCTCTGGTCCCCCGCGCTTGTCCATCGTTGTGACGTTGTTTCGAGGCTGCATGATGCCCCTCCATCAATAAAGCACCGTGCCCGTCCCCGTGCCGCGTGCTCCGTGCTGCGCCGGTCCGGGCTGCGGGAGCGGGGGCCGGTGCCGGTGCTGACATCCCCGCGGCCCCGGGCGCTGCCGGCTCGACCAAGCCCGTGTATATTTAGCTCGGCGCAGCCCCTTGAAAGCCGCCCGGTTTTGAGCGCACTGCGGCAGCGCTTTGTAGCYGCCACGCTTGCGAGCCACCGCGGCTTCAAAGCCGCTGCCGAGCCGCCCAGCTGCGCGGCGGCAGCACCGCCGTCCCGCCCGGCCCCGCTGGTTTCCCGCAGCCCTGAAAATCCAGGCCAGCAGGAGCGACTGGAGGGCCGGCCCGGCCCTTTGCTCCTGCCTCTGCCCTGCACGTTGCCCGTGCCAGGTGCCACGTGGCGTGTGCCGTGCGCTGGGCCGGGTGCGTGCGGCGGGCTGCATCCTGTGCTGGGTGCTGTGCACCGTGCCATGTGCTGTGCACCGTGCCATGTGGCATGGGCCGTGCGCTGTGCCGGGTGCTGTTTGCTGCGTGCCACGTGCCATGTGCTGTGCCATGTGCCGTGTGGCATCCTGTGCCATGTGCTGTGCCGTGTGGCATCCTGTGCCGTGCGCCATGTGCTGTGCCATGTGCCGTGTGGCATCCTGTGCCGTGTGGCACTCTGTCCGTGTGCCGTGTGCTGTGCCATGCGTTGTGTGCTGTGCTGCGAGCTGTG
>PTFA01000072.1:126789-155588 GCA_003342895.1 Casuarius casuarius | reverse complement strand
CCCGTCCCCAGCCCAGCCACCGGCTCTCACCCGACTTGGGGTAGGTGACGATGACCACGTCAGTGTCVCGGAAGGGGAAGGTGGTGGCGAAGTGCAGCGACTCCTTGGTGTGGAGGTGGCCCGGCAGGGAGATGCCGGCGAAGGTCTCCGTCACCTCCAGCCGGTCCATGTCCCCGCCGCCTGGGAGGCGCCCGCTGGCGCCCGGCCTTAAATAGCTGCAAAAGAGGAAGCCGGGTGGGAGGCTGCGGCCCCCCCGGCGCATTCCTCACGGGGGGCCGGCGCGGGGCCGTCCCCAGCCCGGGGGCCCCGGCAGGGCAGCCGCGGGGCCGGGCAGCACCGGGGGCCGGAGCAGCCCACGCGGCCCCTGGGGACGGGCGCTCGGGCCTGGCGCCCCGCGCGGTGCCGCGGGGCTCCCTGGGGATGCCGTGCCCCGAGCTGCCGCCCCGCTGTTCCCGGCATCCCAGCCGGTGCCCAAACCCTGCGGGACGCCGGGGCGCGGGCAGCACCCCGTGCCTCAGTTTCCCCCTTGCCGGCGCACGGTGGGCGGCACGGCAGGGCCAGGGTGCACGTGCCACGGCACAGCGCGCCTTCGCCGGCCTCGTGCAAGGGCCACACCGGGTCCCGGCTGCTGTGCCACCGGATTTCTCCGGGATGTGCCGGCACCGCGGATGCTTTCCCGGCCGCTCAGAGCCCGGCGGCACATCTGGGGCAGCCGGGAGCCCGTCCCAGCCCCGCTGCCRGCACGCGAGCCGCGGGGAGCAGCCGCCCCGCGCCGGGGCCGGCGGTGAGCGGGCACCGGGGCACCCGGGGGACAACGAGGCGGGGGGCAGCGGGGCTCTGCYGGCAGAAACGCACCGACCACAGCTACGCGGGGAGGAGGCACCGCAGCCCGMCCGCGGTGCCTGGGCGCTGCCGGGGCGTGGGGATGGGTTTCTGGCGCTGGCTCGCGGTTATTTATTTACCAGGGCAGGGGGAGGCCGGGAGGACGCGCGGGGCGCGTGCAGTCCGGAGGGCTCGCGGCGGCGGCGGGTGGCGGCGGCGGCAATGCTGCGCGGGAGCGTGCTGCTGCTGTGCCTGCTGCTGCCCTGCCGGGGCCAGCCGCACCGCGACGAGGCCGAGCGCATCATGGGCACCACGCCGGTCATCGACGGGTGAGCGCGGCCCGCGGCGGCCCCGCGGCACGGCCCCCGCGCCGGCCACGCCGCTCGGCTCCCCGGCTCCGGGCCCCGGCCGCCGCAGCACGGGACACGTGCCGTGCCCGCTCGGCGCCCTGGCAACGGCTCCAAAGGTTGTCCCGGGCCCCAGCACGCCGGGCTGGCCGGGGACTCTGCTCGGCTCGGCCTCCCGGCCACGCCGCAGCACTCTCAGTTCCCAAGAAACCCCCCCCCGGCCGTGAAAGCCCCACAGGGCCGCAACGGGGCCGGAGATGCCGGGGGGGGGATCCCCGGGCCACGCACCCCGGGGCCGGGCATTGCCGGAGATGCCGGGGGAGCCCCAAGGTGCAGCGTGGGGCCGTGCGGGGCCGGCGGTGCCACCGCGATCCCTGCTCCACGCACCCCGGGGCCGGCGGTGCCACCGCGATCCCTGCTCCACGCACCTCGGGGCCGTGCGGGGCCGGTGGTGCCGGGAGATCCCCTAGGTGCAGCTCGGGGCTGTGCATCACCGGCAATGCCGGGGAATCCCTGCTCCATGCACCCCGGGGCTGTGCATTGCCGGGGGATCCCCTAGGTGCAGCCCRGGCTGTGCATTGCCGGCATCGCCGGGGGATCCCCTCGGTGCAGCCCGGGCCGCGAGCGGAGCAGGGTGCTGGGAAGCCCGGGGCCAGGCTCTCCCAGGGGATCGAGCAGCTCCTCGGTTTCCCGTGGCAGAGCCGCCTGGGGAAGTCCACGCTCGGGGCAAACCAGCCCTCAGGGCYGTGTCCCCAGGGATGTCCCCAGCCCCGGGCCAGGCCCCGCAGGCGCCGTTCCTGGCAGCGCCGGCGCCCAGCCCACCGGCACGGCCCGTGCTGCCGGCACCCTGGAGGCTCCGGTCGTCCGAGGGGCCCCCAGGGCTGCTCAGTGCCAGCACGGCCGGGGCCGCTGCCCGGGGGTCCGGCGTGGGGCTGGCGTGGGGCTACGTGGCGCGGCAGCCCGGACGTGGGGTGGCCCCTGGAAACCGGAGCGGGCCGGGCACGGTGCAGGATGTGGCAGGCTGTGACGCAGGAGAGGAGAAGTGGGAGCCTGCCCGTGCGGCCGGCACTTCCCCAGCGCCGTTGCAAGGTGCATGCATGACACCGCGTGGCGGTGATGTCCCCACGGCGCTGACGTCCCCGCGGCGGGGCGCCGGGCCGGTTCCCCTGGGTGCAGAAGGGAGGCCGGCGGCGGGCGAGGGCTGAGCGGGGACGGGCGCACCGAGGGTCCGGCTGGCCGGCCACGGCTCCCCGCCGGCCACAGGTGACATGGTCCCAGGTGGGGCCGTCCCCGAGGAGCCACCTGCCCCCTGCTCCCGGCCGAAGACACTTGGGCGGCGCTTCCCGGGGGGGCACGGACAGATCGGGGATGGACGGGCAGAGGGGCAGGGAGATGGGCCGATGGGTGGATGGATGGGTGGGCAGATGGATGGATGGATGGATGGGTGGGCAGATGGATGGATGCATGGATGGATGGATGGATGGGTGCATGGAAGGACAGGCGGATGGATGGGTGGGTGGATGGATGGATGGATGGATGGGTGGATGGATGGGTGGGCAGGCAGCTGGACCCCCCTCTTACCCCCGCTGGCTCCTCTGCCCAGGCACAACGACCTGCCCTGGCAGCTCCTCAAGAGGTTCAACAACCAGCTGGGGCTGCCGGAGGCCAACCTGACGCTGCTCAACGGCACCCACACCAACATCCCCAAGCTGCGCAGCGGGCGCGTGGGCGGGCAGGTGGGACGGACGGACGGACGGACGGACGGGGGCACTGCGCCGCGGTGGGGCGGGCAGGGGGACGGGCACGAGAGCGGGCAGGGGGACACAGAGCCAGGCACCAGGGCGGGCTCCGGGGGCGGCGGGCTGCGGCGGGTGTCCGGCGCTGACGGGTGCCGTCCCGGGCAGTTCTGGTCCGCGTACGTTCCCTGCGAGACGCAGGATAAGGACGCGGTGAAGCGCACGCTGGAGCAGATAGACGTGGTGCACCGCATGTGCGAGCTCTACCCCGACACCTTCGCCTGCGTCGTCGACAGCGCCGGTGAGCGGCCGCGGGGACGGGGACGGGGAGGGGGACGGGGCCGAGGCCAGCCGGGTCTGCGGGGACGCGGCACGCCCCGGCCCCGGCCCCGGCTGAGGGCCCGCTGGCTCTGGCAGGCATCGAGCAGGCTTTCCGCGACGGGAAGGTGGCCAGCCTCATCGGGGTGGAGGGCGGCCACTCCATCGACAGCAGCCTGGGCGTCCTGCGCACCTTCTACCGCCTGGGCGTCCGCTACATGACCCTCACCCACAGCTGCAACACGCCCTGGTAGCGGCCGCCGGCCCCCGGGACGGGGACGGGGACACAGCCGGGATGGGGACGTGGCCAGGACAGGGACATGGCCAGGATGGGGACGCAGCCAGGATGGGGATGCTGCTGGGATGAGAACATGGCTGGGATGGGGGACGTGGCCAGGATGGGGGATGCAGCCGGGATGGGGACACAGACAGGAGGGGGGACACGGCTGGGATGGGGACACAGCTGGGATGGGGATGCAGGTGGGATGGGGATGCAGGTGAGATGGGGAATGTGGCCGAGATGAGGACGTGGCCAGGACAGGGACATGGCCAGGATGGGGACGCAGCCAGGATGGGGATGCTGCTGGGATGAGAACATGGCTGGGATGGGGGACGTGGCCAGGATGGGGGATGCAGCCGGGATGGGGACACAGACAGGAGGGGGGACACGGCTGGGATGGGGACACAGCTGGGATGGGGATGCAGGTGGGATGGGGATGCAGGTGAGATGGGGAATGTGGCCGAGATGAGGACGTGGCCAGGACAGGGACATGGCCAGCATGGGGACACAGCCAGGATGAGGATGCTGCTGGGATGGAGACACGGCTGGGATGGGGGACATGGCTGGGATGGGGATGCAGACGGGATGGGGATGCAGCTGGGATGGGCTTGTGGCCAGGAGAGGGGACACAGCTGGGATGGAGACGTAGCTGGGATGGGGAACATGGCCGGGATGGGGACACGTCCAGGACAGGGACACAGCCGGGATGGGGACATGGTCAGGATGGGGACATGCCGTGGGGCAGGGGTAGGGGCAGGAGTAGGGCTCGGGGGCTCTGACGCTGCCCCGCTCCGCAGGGCAGATAACTGGCTCGTGGACACCGGCAGCGAGCCGGCCTTGCACGACGGCCTCTCGTCCTTCGGGCAGGTGAGCAGGGGCAGCCCCGGCAGCGAGGACAGCCCCCTCCCGGGTTTTTAAGCAGAGGGGACGGCGCCCTGGGTGCAGGGCATCCCGTGGCTCTGCCCCGTGCCCACCCCGTCCCGTGCCCGTCCCGCAGACGGTGCTGGAGGAGATGAACCGCCTGGGCATGATCGTGGACCTGGCCCACGTCTCCGTGAAGACCATGAAGGACGCGCTGACCCTCTCCAAAGCCCCCGTCATCTTCAGCCACTCGTCCGCCTACGGCATCTGCCCGCACCGGCGCAACGTGCCCGACGACGTGCTGCAGATGGTGGTGAGCAGCCGGCCGGGCGGGCGGTGGGGCCGGCGCGGGGCCCCGGGGCTCAGCCCGCCGCTCGCCCCCAGGTCTCCACCGGCAGCCTGGTGATGGTGAACTTCTACAACCAGTACGTGACGTGCCGGGACACGGCCACGCTGGCCGACGTGGCGGGTGAGTCGGGCGCCGCGGGGCCCCGCGCCGGCCGCCCCCCCGCGCCGCTCACCGCGGCCCCTCTGCGCCCGCAGACCACATGGACTACGTGAAGGCGGTGGCCGGCGTCGAGTCCGTCGGCTTCGGCAGCGACTACGACGGGGTCTCGGGGTAAGGCGGTGCCGGGGGGTGCGGGAGCCCGCGCCGTGCACCGGCTGTGCCGGGGAGCGGGGCTGGCGTCGCCGGGGGGCTGGACGTGGGGCGCCGGGACCCGGCCGCCCCCGCCGCGGCCCCGAGCTCGAGCTGCGGCTGGCGCAGGCTGCCCACCGGCCTGGAGGACGTCTCCACCTTCCCGGCGCTGGTGGCAGAGCTGCTGGCGAGGAACTGGACCGAGGAGGAGGTGCGGGCGGCCCTGGCGGAGAACCTGCTCCGCGTGTTCAGGAAGGTGGAGGAGGTGAGCAGGGCGCGGGGCTGCAGGCGGCATGGGGACACATGGGGTGGCATGGGGACACGTGTCTCCATGGGGATGCACAGGGTGTGGGGACACACGGGGTGGCATGGGGATGCACGGGGCATGGGGATGCATGGGGCGACGTGGGGACACATGGGGCACGGGGATGCACGGGGTGTGGGGACATGGAGGGGATGGGGACGCAAGGGGCAGCACAGCAACGTGACGCAGGGATGTGCGGGGCATGGGGACACCCGGGGACACGCAGGGCAGCACGGTGGCATGTGGCACACCGGGACAAGCAGGGGCGCGGGGACACGTGGGGCTGGGGATGGCAGCGGGTGGCAGGGCAGGGTGGCACGGGGAGGTGCAGGGTGACGGGGATGCGGAGCCCGGGGCCGCGTGGGGCAGCGCGGCGATGCGCGGGGCCGGCCCTGCCCCCCCGCAGGTGAAGGCAGCCCTGCAGGGCACGGCCGTCCGCGAGGAGCCCATCGCCTTCGAGGAGCTGGACGGCACCTGCCGCACGCGGTACGGGTACCCCAGCGACGCCGGCCCTGCCCGGCTGCTGCCGCCGGCCCTGGCCCTGGCGCTGCCGCTGCTGGGCATCCTGCTCTAGCTCCCCGGTGCCCTGCCCGCGCCGGCCGAGCCCCGAAATAAAGCTGTGCTTCGAGCCCTGCGAGCAGCGTGCGTCGCCGCCGGGGCCCCGGGGCAGCTGGGTGGCCCTGGGAGAGGGTCCGTGCTCCCTGCCTGCTCCCCCTCCAGCCCCCTCGGCTTCCCCAAGGCTCCCGGCCCCCCGCAGCCCCCGGGCGCCGCGGTGCCGGCAGGCGCCCGCCCCGGGAAGCCCGTGCCCAGGCTCGGCTCCAAGCTGCGACCGCACCGGCAGTGATACATCGCCGCAACAGGCGGCCGGGGTGGCTGTAGGGCTGCCTCCGCAGGATGCTTACATTAATCATTAGCTGATTAATTGGCTACTCAATCAGCTCGGTAGCAATTTCCTCTCACATTTGGGAACAGCCTGTCTTCAGAGCGGAGGCGGCTTCGGGCAGCGGGAAAGCGGGCTGGCGAAGCAGAGCCGTCCTCCCGCGGCGTCCGCAACGCGGCTGCGGCACGGGGCCCCGGCTGGCAGCGGGGAAGCGGCCGAGCCCCCATCTCCCCGCGGCGGGACGGGGCCGCCGGACCCTCCTGCGCGTCCCCCTCCGGTGCGGGTGCCGTCGCGGGTGCCGATGGCAGGACCGGACCCCCGGCCAGAAAACGCCCTTCCATGGAGTTGCCAGCCGGGAGCCTCCCCTTGGCGAGATAAACGCCCAAGAGGGGCATTTGCCCCGCCGGCTGCCTCCCCGCGGGCCGGGCCAAGGTGCAGCGAGCTGCGCAACGAGCTGCGCAGCCCAAAAACGAGGCTGGGGAAGGAGCTAGACGCGAGCCAGCCGCTCCGGCGGCGAGGGGCCGCGGTGGCTCCTGCCCGTGGCCCGGCCACGTGAGGGGGACCGGGGATGGGTGCGGGCCCTGCTGCACACCACAGCCCGAGGACGTCAGGCCCCCCCTTCCCCTCAGCCCCCCCGCCCCTGGGAGCCGCGGCTCCGGCAGGGAAGGCGCGCTGGCTGCGCTGCTGCTGCAGGGCGAGGGGAAGCCGGGAGGGCTGCGGCCAGCAGGACCGGCCTCTTCCTCCCCCCCGCCTGGGCCCCGGCCCTGGCAGCRGCCCCCTGCCCCGGCCCCAGCCTGGGCCTCGCCTCCGCGCTGCACCCGCAGCTGGCGGGGACCGCAGCCCCCTCTTCCAGAGACCCCCCCCTGAACCCCCAAACGCACCAAGACTGACGTTCAGGGACCGTTTATTTAAAATAGCGAGGGTAACCAACAGGAGTTTGGAAAAGAAGAAAAAGGCAAATGAAACAAGCTTTAAAAAAAACCCAAACCAGAACACAGCACGCAGAGCTTTTACAGAAGCCGACTGTCCTCGGGGCCGGAGGGCGCGTCCCGGGCCCCCGCCCCACGGGTGGCAGCAGCACAGGCCCGGGCGGCTGCCAGGCCCCTGCGGCACCCCGACCACTGCTCCAGCCCCGCGGGGAGCCGGGGCCAGGCAGCCCCACGCTCCCAGGGGGACGGCGCTGGCTGCAGACCCAGCCGCCTCCGCCCTGCGGCGGGCACAGGGGAAGGACGCTCTCTGGGCCGTGGGACAGCCACTGCCAAGGCCACTGAACTGGTAAGAAATAACCAGGAGAGCGAAAAGCGTCTCGGTTACAAAGGCTGCACAGTCGGGCTTGGCCTGGCGCGAGCCCTGTCCCCCGTCCCCGCGGGCAGCGCGCACGCAGGGCGGCACACGCAGCCGGACTGGGCACCTGCCGGCACTAGAGGCTGCACCGGGCTGCTCTCATCCCCCCCACACTTGTTTTTCCCTACTAATAGCAGCAAAGGGCCTCACTCTGAGCACAGCCCAAAGCAGCAGCTGTGCATGACTTCAAATTTCCTTGAAAAATGATTATTTGAACAGAAAACTCGGATGAATCATACCCGCTCTGCCGCAGCAGGCCTGGCCGCGCAGCCGAAGCTGCGCACAGCACAGCTCGGCGCTGTCAGCACGCTCGGCCCCGCGTCAGCTCCAGCACAGCAATATCAGCCAAAAAGGTGGGGACGGCGGAGAGGAAAAGGCAGCAGAGATATCCAAGGGGCGAGCCAGGGCCAGGCGAGTGCAAGGACACATGCTGTCAGGATGGTTTGACATTCACCGTCACACCCATCCGGCTGGGGGATATTTAGGAACACGGCTGGGGAAGGCTGTTGTCACCGTGGCCGCCAGCCCGGGGTGGAAGCTGCTGTGATCCAGCCCCAGTGGCTGGATGTCAGGCTTGGACCAGGCCACGGGGGAGGTCACGGCCTGGAAAACACACTTCCACAGCTCAGCAGCTGCAGATGGCAAATGTGTGGATTTGTACTTCAACACAAACAAACACGTGCTTGTGCAGGACAGGACAAACATCTCAAAGGTCACTTTGTGGCAAAGAGATCCAGGGGGATTTGCCGGCCAGGACAGAGAGCTAGCGATTGGCAAGGTGAAGTTTGCAGAGAGGGCACCAACCAACAGTTACAAACTGCGTGATGATGGCTTGGGAAGGTCACCGCTAGGGAAGAGACACCATGGCACAACCACACCTTCCTGCAAGGCACTAACCCTCCCCGAACCACCACAGGCAGGAAGACAGCCCGGGTCAGAGCCCCCTTCCCAGCAGCCGCAGCGCGAGGAGAACCCCTCAGGTCTCTCCCGCTCCACGTGAAGTCAGCAGCTGCGAGCCCCCAGCAAAGGGCTGCCCACGGCTGAGGCCCGGCCTGAAACAGGGAACAAGCGTGCTGCACGGGGAGGAGAGTCAGGCACCGGCTCCCGAGACGACTGCGACCAACCTCCACAAAGACCCATTTAGTGTTAAACCTGGAGCAGCATGTTGCTCTCGTCCAGAGCCCTGGAATGCTGTGAGAAATCGGCAGCACCCCTCAAACAAAAAACACCCTGAAATCAGAACCAGCAAAGTATTTTCCAAGGGCAGAGCAAGGCTGCGTTTGCTCAGCAAACCCCCGCCGGGATCTCTGCCTGCTCTGGGAGAAGTCGCCAGCATCACACCGTAAAAGAAGAGTCTGACCAGAGCCAGGCAGGGCTGGGAACGTGCCGATGAAGGAGGGGTTGGTCGGCTCCGCCTGGCTAGTAGGTCAGAGCAAGGACGTAGCAGAGGCTGTGGAAAAGGAGTCCCAGGGCCCCCTCCATCCCCACACGCACCTAGTGTGGGACAGCAGTCCAGAGGGATGTCGGGAGACCTTAATTCCGTAAGGCAGCCAACCTGGAAGGGAGAGCACAAGAGGAAACCGACGTGAGAGCAGCAGAGAACAGCCGTGAGTCAGAAAGACCCTTCAGCCAGCGAGCGCAGGGAAGCTATTTGCCCAGAATCCGTCCTCCCATGGCAGAGATGCAAGAGATCCTGCCCCAGAGCACACAGCCACGACTGCCTGTGGCGCTGCCCGTGCTTGTTGGAACAATCTCTCATCACCAGAGCTGAGGTGCTGCAGAGCGAGGGCTCCTGGCTTCCCTTCTGGGTGCCTCACGACCACGGCCAGCCCGGTCCCTCTCCCAGGGCCGTTCCCACCTCCAAGGCCAGGGCTCCTGCAGCACACGGCTGCTCGCTGCCTCAGGACCGTCCCCAGATGGACCCCAGTCGCGGCTGCGTGGGGGGCAGCGGAGAGGGACTGGGAAGAGGAAGCTCACCAGCTTCTCCTGGGGCAGTTCCAGAAAGACAGCCTGTTCCTGGAGCTGTTTGAAGGTCAGCACCAAGCATTCCCCGCGCAGCAGCAGCTGCGTGAGCGCAGAGCAGGGGGAGACTGTTCTGTGCCGAATCAACAGGCGCTCACCACACAGTGCCAGAAGCCGCCTCCGCCTCCAGGACCCGGTGGCCGCAGCCCCCAACGGCCGCCCTGCCCTCCTGCGCCCTGCCCGCGTGCCGTGGGGGCTGCCTGGCGGGTGCTGCGGGGTTCTGGCTCGCCAGAGCGCAGAGGGGCTCTGCTCACCCTCCCGCGATGGGCAAACCTGCTCCCTCTCCGTCGGTGCGGGATCCCTAGGAAGAACTGAGGCTGCCTCAATGCACAGCAAAGGATCGGGGAGAGAACAAACCTTCGCGAGAGCTGGTCTTCTTGGGTGCGGGCCGAGCTCTCCCCCACGGCCGAAGCACCCTCGGGGAGCTGGTTGAGTTGGTCCATGATCTCCAGGCCGTTCTCCTCTGCGATCTGCACGATGAGGCTGTCCACCTGCTCCTGCGGGGTGGCCAGCGTGGTGGCGGAGCTCATGGAGTCCTCCATGACCTGCAACGGACACAGCCTGTCACCCCGCCCCACCGGCAAAACCACCCGGCCCAGCCCACGTCCAGCTCCTTCGCTCAGAGAACCAGCTGCAGGCTCCTCATGGGCCACCAGCCCCCTTAACYGAAGGGTCTCTGTGAGTTCAAGCCTGACAGCAGGACTACGATGAAAGGCACAGTGCAAGGTCTGGTTCTGCCAGACCCCGTCTGGGTAACCTCTAGCTATGACGCAGGGACAGTGACCCTGCCTCTTCCCTCCTTTCTGCCTAATTTGCCTCTTTACATGGCAAACGCCTTCCTCACTAGGCAGCAGAGTCTAGTCCTGCCCAGTGTCTCTCGTACGCAGAGCAGAACCGCACGAACACCACAAGTGTTTCCCCACGCTGTACCTCAGAGTCCCCAAAGGGAACAGTGCTGCTCCGCAAGCCCGAGTCACAGCTGAGCTCTCTCCTTGGAGGCAGCATGACACCGCGGTTCATGGATCCCGCGTGAGAAAAGCCCTCCTCCCAACCCCAGCCGCTTCCAGCCCTCGCGGACCTCTCTGAGGCCACCAGCACTTACCGATGTATGAACATCCAAATTCTGAACCTGCTGCTCAAATTTGTCCATCACTGCAGACACCTTCTGCAGGTCCATGGAGCTCAGAGCCTTGTCCAAGGCCTTGGTCACCTGAGCCATGTTTTTTGTCACCTGCAAGAAGAGATTGTTTTATGGATGCTCCTCAAAAGCAAGAGATCATGGCCACTGAAAGCAAAACCCAGGCCCAGTGCGAGAGAAGTCGGCATTGCCGATGCTCCTGCCAGTGCTACAAGACAGAACAAGCTTTGCCTGCTCACAAGCAGATGCTGCCATCAGCTCCCAGCTTTGCAAGCTCAGCCTGGCTGCGGGTTTGTCGAACAGCACGCGGTTACTCTAGACACCCAGCTGGGTGTTTCAGAGGGTCTGAACTAGCTGCAGCGCTTCATCAGACCCTTGTCCAGGGACAGGGAAGCCCAAGACGGTTAGAGGTAGGCAAGGAGAATGGAAGAACCACCATTTGCTCTCTGCAGGGCACAGATCAGCCTCGGAGTCCCACGCCCAAGCGACAGAGGCTCTTACCCCCTTCATTGTCACTGCTGTCTGGACCTTGGAGGCCACCGCATCCACTCGGGAAGCCATGCGAAGCCAGTTGAGCCCCTCGTTCTTCTTGCGGATCGCATTCTCCGCGTAGACGCGAGCACATTCCACATTTTTCTGCTGAAGAGCCTGAAAGAGCAAAGAGCCACTGTTTGCAGGAAGAATCCATTTCACATTTATAAACACGCATTTCTGCCTGACAGAAGAAAACAGGTTTACGTGACCCACATAAATACTCAACACACCCTCGGAAAAGTCCAGCCTTGACAGAGCCAGGATATGAGGTAGGACTTAAAACATTTTGAGGCCGACCTGGCACACGTCAAGGACTGGAGAGGGAAGCCTGCCCATTTCCTCCAGTCCCTAACGGTCTGTGGCAGCGGGGCAGAAGGCAAGGCAGGATTTCCAGCTGCTTGCACAGCGACGGGGGCTGCCAGCACTGGCGTGGCAGCGCAAGAGGCGAGAGGGCCTCACTCGGCGGACGAGGCCCAGCAGAACGCGCCAGCAGCTCTGYGCGCAGGGCACCCTCTCACCCACCTTTTTGACTTTGGCTTGCTCAGCCTTGGAGTCTTTCTCAGCTTTCTTGGCAAGTTTCTCCAACTGCTTTGCTGTGAACTGGAGCAAAAGCAATGAGTTAACGCGAGGACGCAAAGGGGTTGTCAGCAGCACAGACCCACAAGGTCCCAGCCTGCCCAGGGGCCCGGGGTCAGCAGAGCACGCAGCAGCCGCTGTGGCGGGTTGGCACCCATGCCCAGGCTGGCACCCGTGCCCGGGCTCGCTGCTACGCTGACACGGCCCTGGCTGACTTCGAGGGGTGGGGTGGGGTGGGACAGCAAGTTCTCCGGGAAGTGCTGGCTCCCTCCACCTGAGCAGTGTCGCTGCCCTGACCCTCCGGCTGTGCGGGCTAGTGAAAGAGCTCGACATCTTGACCCCGAGGGCTGGAGACTCCCAGAACACAAACCGAAAGGTTCGTGCTTTCCCACTTCCCAGAAATAGATTAGCCAGGGAGTGTCCGACGGCAGAGGGCGGGTGGAGGCAGGAACTGGCTGAGCACCCGGGAACACCCTTCCCGACCCAGCGCGAAAGGAACCGCAGGATAAATCTAGCTAAACGGCTCCCTCTTCCCGCAGCCGCCGGCATCGGCGAGGCTCCCACGACAGGGAAGAGACAGAGCTGCAGCACCTCGGTGCTTCCGTGAAGGCAGATCTCTGCGGGTCGGGATTTCCTTCTCTTCCTAAGAAAAGTGACTTTTTTTTTTTAAACACCCTACACGTTCTTCCTCTCTGTCGGCAAAGATCAGGGAAAGAGCGGTCTCCAGGCTCCTATTAACGTTAATCCAGTCCCTGGGAGGAGGCCGACCCAGCCCCAGCGGGCTCACGGGGCTTTGCTGCTAACGCCTCATCCGAGCACGGCCTGTCCCGGCGCCCTCAGAGCAGGGCCAAGGCCCCGCCGTAACGGCAGCGCCGCCGGAGGCCGCTGTAGCTCAGGCGAGGGCCGCCTGCCCCTCTCCCCCACGGGGCGAGGCCGGGGGCCCGCTCCTGCCCCCCACGAGGGGCTGGGCCCCGTCTCTCGGGAGGGAAAGCCCCCGTCCGGGGCAGGCGCTGCAACGGGGCTGCCGCAAGAGGAGCCCCGCCGACTCGGGGCGGCGATGCGCTGCGGAGAGGCGCCGGAGGGACCGCCGGGCCGGCCGCGCTCACCTTCAGCTGGAAGAGCGTGTCTGCAAGGGAAGGAGACAGAGCCTCAGCGCCGCGCCGGGGCCGGCCCCCGCCGCCGCCCCCGGTAGGCCCCGCCGCGGAGCGCGAAGGGAGCGGGCCCGCCCGGGGCTGCCCTCCACCCGCCGCCGCCGCCGCCCAGGGCCCGGGTGAAGCCCTCGCCGCCCCGCTCGCCCGCCCGCTCGCTCGTCCCCCGGCCCCGGCCCCGGCCCCGGCCCCGGCCCCGGCCCGGCGCAGCCCCTCACCGTCCATCCTGCCCCGCTACCGCTTCCGGGCGCCGCCGCCGCTTCCGGGGTCGCGCGCCGACCTCTCGCGAGAGCGCGGTCGGCGCACGGGTCACGTGAGGGGCGCGGCGGGGCGCGGCCCGGACGCCTGGGGGCGCCGGGGAGGGGACCGACCCCGCAGCGGGGCAACGGGGGCCGGGCAGGGCGGCTCCTACCGGGGGCCCGGGGCTGCCCCGGGGCACCACGGAGGGACCATCCCGGGCCTGGCCCTGCCCTGCCCCAGGCCGGGAGACCAGGGCGGCCTGGGCAGGGTGAGGGAGGCACCGGGAGGGCCCGGGGCCCCTGGCCTGGTGTGCGGGGCTCCCGCCTCGAAGCCCCTCGCCCTCCCCGGGCACCGGGCCCCAGCCCCCCACCCCGACCCTGCCGCTGCCCGCCTCGTCCCAAGGGCAGGCGGTGCCCCGGGGCAGCCACAGTTCTCCCCGTGGCCCCGGGGACAAGGCGGTGGCCGGCGGGTCACAAAGAGCGCCAAGGTCAGCCGGGGCGCCCACGCGGGGCACCCATGGGGTGCGCGTTCTGCAGGGCCGCGCACGCGGGAGGTAATCAGCGGGTCCTTCCCCGGGGCCCCGCCGCCACCACTGGGGACACAGAGGTCTGGCTGCCCCACGTCCCCTGCCGGGTCTCGGTGCGTGGCCGGGGACCGCACGTCGCCGTGTTTCCCTCCCCGCCTTGCGGGTGGCGACGGCCCGGCCTGCGCGGACGGGGCCGCGCGCCCTCGTGGGCCTCCACCTGCCCATGAGGCAGCGGCCGTCAGCCTCAATTCCCTTTTTTGAAAATGTTTCTTGCAGCAGAAGGAAGTTTTATCCCCAGCCTGATCCCGTGGGCAGAGATCAAGGAACAGCACATTGCGGGTTGCTGCTGTGCGGAGCCTCGGTGTGATTAATTTGCTATAAAACCTTTTGCTCCTGCAACGTGATGGCTCTGGTCTTTCTTCTATCTCTGTGCACGCACATAAAAAGAGAGAGGAGAAATGGGGCGCTTCCTTTGTGCCGTGCTCTCTTTTTGGCACGACAGCCAAGTTTTAATGAGCTTTTTTACACGTAGCCAGCGTTGCTGGGTGTGTGTCTGAGCTAGCTGCGGGGGGACGGGGGGAAGCAGCTCCCGGCGGCTGCGGGGCCGAGCTCTGCCGCGGTGTCGACCGCAGGAGGGCTTCAGCCGACCTTTCTCCTTTGCCTTCACCATCCCCACTGCAGCGGGAGGCCAGCGCGGCGCAGCCGGCAGCCAGGGCGAGGCGCGCGGGGAAGCGGCTCCCGCAGGCGGCCACAACGTCCGCAGCGTCGCCAGCGAGCTCTCGGCGACACAGTCCGGCCGTGTGTCGGCGGAGGGACCCCACCAGAAAGGTAGGGGACAAAGGGCCGAGTGTCACCGGCCGCACCCAGGCTGAAGCCCCTCGCCGTGGTGGCGGCGCTGTCCCCGACCCTCGCGGGGCTCATGGCGGCTCGCGCTGCCGCAGCCAGCCTCCCCTCTCCCCCCCTCGGCTTTCCAAACTCCGGTTCAGTAAAATCCCTCTTCCGCCCTGCCTGGACCTGGCGTTTGTCCGTCAGACGGCTGCCGGCACCCGCGTCCTGCACCGCTGCCCCGTGCCTCAGCGCGGCTCCTCCGCCGTTCCTCACCCCGGGGCAGCCGGCGTGCCAGGGACCCCCACGGCGCCTTTCTCCTCCATTCCTCTAGGGGAGAAAGCAACTGAGAAGAAAAGGCCTCCCGTTCCCAAAATCGTCATCACGGGGCCCTCGGAGGACTCGACCTCGCTCACGTCGCTGAAGGACCTCCCGGAGCCACGAGCCATCCGCGATGTAGCTGACCGCGGCCCCTACCGGGTGCACCGGCAGCCCAGCACGGTGGAGGCCTACGGCTCCCCGCCGTGCCCCACGGCCCCCGCCGCGAGCGAAACAGGGAACTAGTCGCAGCACTGCTGTTGTCGGCCTCGCTTTCCCCGGCCCACCGGGAGCGCGGCGGGGAGGGCCCGGCGCCGCCGCTAGGCCGCGCCTTGCCTAGCAACGGTTGCCAGGGGCCGCCGTGGGGGCGGGGCCTGCTGCGGGCGAGCTACACTGCGCATGCGCGAGGGCGGGTCCTACGGGCGAGCTACGCTGCGCATGCGTAAGGGCGGGCCCGGCGCTGTGTGGGCGGTGCGGCGCATGCGTGCGAGCGGACCCTGGGGCGGGCCGATGGCAGGGCGCATGCGCGAGGGGGCGGGCCCGGCAGGAAGGGGCGTCACGGCGCATGCGTGGGGGGGGGCGGCATGGCGGAGGGGGCTGCTGCCGCCGCCGCTGCTGCGGAGGGGGAGCCGGAGCCGCTGCGGCTGCGGCGCCTGCGGGGAGAGGGCTTCTTCGAGGTGCCGGCCGGGGACCGGGTGAGCGGGCCCGCTGGGCGCCCCTGGGCTGTTGGGGGCCTGAGGAGGGGCGTCCTGGGCCTTCGGGGGGGAGGAGGAGTGAGGAGCTCGTGGGGGAGGCAAGGGTGGGGGAGCCCTGAGGTTTTGGGAGGTGTTGTGTTTTGGGGGACGCCGAGAGTGGCGGTCTCGGGGGTTTGGGTGGCCCTGGGCATTCGGAGGCTTTGAGGGGGCCCCTGGCCTTGGGGTGGGGGGCAGCTCGGGGTCCGAGGGGTCTGGGGAGGAAGAGGAGAAGGAGGAGGCGGTGTTCTGGGGCGTAAGGCCCCAGGGATGATCCATAGGCGTTTGGGGGTCCCTGGGCTTTGGGGGGGGGAAGTGGGGAGGAGGGGTCTGTTGGTTTGGGGGGTATCTGATGGTGTCTGAGGAAGAGAGGCATTCCCGCAATAAGGAACAGAGATCTGTGGGCTTTTTGGGGGGGGATCCAGTGGTCAAAAGAGGAGGGGGTCCTGGGGTCACTGGGCGTGAGAGGTGCCCCTGGATCTGACGGGTGTCCTGTCTGGAGGCTCAGGTCGTCCCCAGCCTAAGGGTGCTGGCTGCCCCCCGGCAGACTCGTGGGCCGAGGTATCCTGCCTCAGCCGTAGCCCGGGAGAGCAGGCTGGGGCCATCGCAGGGGGTGAGCTTTGCCCTTTGCCAGGGTGGTCTGGGAGCGGGTGGGTGCTGGGCTCCACCGGTGAGCACAGATCGGACCCATGGGCATGGGGCAGGCTGAGAGATGACCTGCTGGGGACAGGGACGTAGCTGCAGTGGGAAGCAGTGGCAGGCTTGGCATGCTGTCCTGGAGCTGTGTACAGAAAGCAGCAAAGGAGCCTGCACCACCTCCAGCCTCTGGTTAAGCTGAAGTGTCCACGGCCCTTCTGAAACACTGGTTTGCTCTATAAATACCAGAGCAGCACTGCTCAGTACCGCTGCTGCCAAGCACTGCCAGATCATAGCTAGGCCGTGGTTTAACGCGTCGGTCTGCCAGCAAGGTTGGGGCTCAGCAGGAAGGTTCATGAGAAACCTCTGAGCGTTGCGGGCTGCCCTGAAGATAGCGCTCGCCCTGGAGCAAAGCGGGTCTGTGATGCAGCTCTTTGGTTCCAGCTGGGAAGATGCCGGAGCGTGAAAGAGTTTGAGAAGCTAAATCGGATCGGGGAGGGCACCTATGGCATCGTGTGTAAGTGCCGCAGCGGCTGCGCTCTCTAGCCCTGTTGCAGACGTGTGACCCGGGAGACAGAGCCAGCGGCGTGCCTTCCCGGGGGGGAGGGCTGCGTGCTGCAGGTTGCAGCCTGTCTGCCAGCGTCCCGGGAGCGGGAGCGTGTCGGGATGGGGCTGAGGTCACTGTCAGCCTGCCCGAGGCTGAGAGGCGGCTTGTCAGTGCAGGGGTTGCCCTGGCTCATGATAAAACCAGCGTTTGCCTTCTGGTGCTGAACGCGTGGCCCGCGGTGCTGTTCCAGACCGTGCCCGGGACACGCTGACGGATGAAACCGTGGCATTGAAGAAGGTGCGGATGGACAACGAGAAAGATGGTAATGAAGGAGCGGGGGAGCCGCTGTTCTGCAGCAGCAGCCCTGGGGCGGCGGCGGGGGCTCCTCATCGCGCACAGGAGTGTCTGCGGTCCTGCTAGAGGCGCTTGTGCAGCGTGGCTGTCGCTCTCTGCAGGAATGCCCATCAGCAGCCTGCGGGAGATCACCCTGCTGCTGCAGCTTCGGCACCCCAACATCGTGGAGCTGAAGGAGGTGGTTGTAGGGAACCACCTGGAGAGGTGAGAGTCCCCCCATCGTCCTCCCATCGTCTCCTGCCCTCTCTGTCTCAGAAGTGGTGGCTGTTCTCGCCCTGAGCCTCCTCTCGCAGGGCAAACCTGTGCTGTGAGATCAAGCTGGGACACTACTGAGGTGACAGGGCCAACAGTGGCTTACCTGACCGTCTTCTCTCCCGCAGTATTTTCCTGGTGATGGGCTACTGTGAGCAGGACCTGGCCAGCCTCCTCGAGAACATGCAGACGCCTTTCTCAGAGGCTCAGGTAAGGGCTGGGCCGGGCTGTTGGGAACGCCAGCTTCCCTGTGAGAGGGTGCTGTGACTCTGGCCGGAACACACGGGCCACCAGCGGAGCCTCGCGATCCCCTGAAACCTTGTGTTCTTGCTTGGATGGGTTTTATCAGAGCTGGTCAAGCCCTCGTTGAAGTAGGAATTCCTGGGCCACGCAGGGAGCTCAGGCTTAGCTGGCTTTCACATAATATTTCCAGAGCCTTTCCAGGCCAGGTTTTGGGCAGAGAAGCAGAGCAGCAGGCTGGGGCATGGAGTGCCTCCAGGCAGCCAGTGAGCTATTGCTTGGGGGACACGAGGGACTGATGCAATGACAGAGAGACCCCGCAGACGGCAGAAGGACTCTGGGGACCATGTGGCCTTCTTGGAGTTGTCTTAGGGCACCAAAGTGGGTTTAACCTCAGGGGTTGATCTGGCTGGTGCTGCTGACCTGAGGGCTTGCTGCTCCTGTTCTCTGTCCCCAGGTGAAGTGCATCATCTTGCAAGTCCTCAAGGGCCTCCAGTACCTTCATGAGAACTACATCATCCACAGGTAGGAGCAGAAGGACAGACGTGGGAAAGGGACCATGGCGGGTGGCAGGGAGAACAGATGGACTGGAGGGAGCCTGCTGAGCCGCAAACTGCTGTGTGATTCTTCAGCTCCTACCGCTGTGTCCTTGGAGCAAGGAGCAGTGTGTGGAGTAGCTCTGGCCAGGGAGGGGCACAAGTCAGTGCCTCTGACACACAGCGTCGGAGCCCCGGCAGAGCAGGGGTGTCAACAGATGATGAGATCTGTTTTTCGTAGTGATCAGTGAGTTCTGGGGCTCTGCACCTCCCCGAGAGCGCTGTGAGACTGCAGGCAGTGGAGGAACCAGTCAGAGAGATGGTGCTGACCAGGCGCTTTCTGTTTCCCGGCAGGGATCTGAAAGTGTCCAACCTGCTCATGACTGATAAAGGCTGCGTGAAGATAGGTGAGACCGTGGCAGCTGCCTGTCGCTTCTGCTAGCTCAGCTCCTGCTGCGGCTGCGGCTGCAGCTCTTCCTCTGCTCGCTGATGCACACAGAGCATGGAGCTTGCCTCCCTCCTGACCTTGACTCTGCTCCTCTGTTGCAGCGGATTTTGGGCTGGCACGTACGTACGGGATGCCACCGAAGCCAATGACCCCTAAAGTTGTCACACTCTGGTGAGTAGCTGCTCGTTGGTGCAGGGGGCTGAGCTGTGCTGGCTCAGGGTGGCTTGGAGTGAGTCCTCACAGTGCTCCACGCCGTGGGACCTTCCCTCACTCGTGCTCCAGCACGGTCCCCTCGAATCGGCGCTTTCTCCTGCGCAGGTACCGAGCACCTGAGCTGCTGCTGGGGATGACAACCCAGACCACCAGCATTGACATGTGGTAAGGGGAGACCGTCAGGTGGTGACAGAGGACACGAGGTGGCCCAAGACTGGCCAGAAGGGCGCTTGGGGGATCAGCAGGAGCCGGGACCACAAGCCTGCACCTCCACGGGGCATCGATGGAGGGACTGGTCCTGCCCCCGCTGACTCCTGTGTGTCCTCTGCTCCCCAGGGCTGTGGGCTGCATCCTCGCTGAGCTCCTGGCCCACAAGCCGCTGCTGCCAGGCACCTCCGAGATTCACCAAATTGACCTGATCGTGCAGCTGCTGGGGACACCCAACGAAAACATCTGGCCGGTGAGAGCTGTCCCACGTTTGCTGCCTGCCCTGCCTGCCCTCCCCTGCCTCGGCCTCACCCGCTGTCTCCCTCAGGGCTTCTCCAAGCTGCCCCTGGTGAGCCAGTACACGCTGCGGAAGCAGCCCTACAACAACCTCAAGCACAAGTTCCCCTGGCTGTCGGAGGCCGGGCTGCGCCTGCTCCACTTCCTCTTCATGTTCGACCCCAAGAAGCGGTAAGAGCCGTCCCAGCTCTGCGCGGGCGGGAGCTGGGGCAGGCGGGGAGGAACTGCCCTCGCCCGCTCACGGGGTCTCGTGCGTCACGGATGAGGAGCGCGGGGACAGCCCTGTGGGGAAGTAGCGGTGCTGGCTCCTGCCGCCCTCCAAGGACGGCGGGGACTGTCCCCAAAGCTGGGGGCAGGTGCTGGGGGTGGGAATGAGCCCAGCGCGGGGGCTGGCAGGGATGAGCGTGGGCCACGGCGAGGACTGCGTACGTGGGGTAGAGCCCAGTGCCCTGCGAGGGGCCGCTGCAGCTCCGCTGAGCTGCCTGGGGCTGGCAGGAGGTGGCAGGAGCATCAGGGCTGCATCTGCCGCAACGCTCTTGTCCTCTGCAGGGCTACGGCAAAAGACTGCCTGGAGAGCTCCTACTTCAAGGAGAAGCCCCTGCGTAAGTGCCTCCCCGCCCCCCCCCGCTGGTTTTTTTATACATTTGCTGGGATTTTATATAAATATATATATATGGGACTGAAGTGGGGGGCGGGGGGCGGGGGGGGCAGGGGCTCTCCCCCCCCCCGGCCGGGGCTGCGGTGCTCTGGGCCTGGCTGACCCCCCCCTCTCTGCCCCGCAGCCTGCGAGCCGGAGCTCATGCCCACCTTCCCCCACCACCGCAACAAGCGAGCAGCCGCCGCCAGCGCGGGGACGGAGAGCCAGGCGAAGCGCAGCAAGCCCTGAGCCGCTGTCCCACGGGGGGAGCGTCTGCTGCCCCGGGAAGCCGGCGGGGGCCAGCCCTGCCAGGAGGAGGTACGGCGAGCTCGAGCGGGGACAGCTTTCGCCCCATCGCTGGGGCTGGGCGCGGGCTGCCTGCCCTGCTCTGCCGCCTGCTCGGCACCCGGCTCTCCTCGGAACGGCACCGGTGCCGCGGGCTCCGTCGCGTCCTGGGACAGGCCCCGGCTGCGCTGCCCCGACCCCGTCAGCCCCCGAAGGGACGTGCTAGGGGAGCCTGTCCTAGCTGTCAACGCTCCAGGGCCTGTGCTCGGCTCCTGCGTGGAGCTGCTTGTGGTGGGAACACCCAGCGGATGGCTCAGCTGAACTGCCAGCATCGCAAAGGGGGCCAAACTGTGATGGGGGAGTGCTGCACGCTGCCTCCCTTCGCTTAGCATCGGCTTCCTTGTGCTGCTCCCGCTCTCGAGAGGCTGCAGGCCGGGGCAGTGCTGGGAGCTGCAGGCGCGTTGCAGCCCTGGGCCGCTGTGGAGCCGGGGGGAGAGGAGAGACGGGGCCCTGGGCTCCGTCGGGGTCAGGAGTGAGACGAGGGGGCTGCCAGGAGGGAGGCCTCAGCCCTGCTCGCTGTCCTGCAGTAGGCAGCTGTGCGCGCGGGGTCACCGTGACTTTGCCATCAATAAAAGYATCTGCAAACAGCAACGGTGCGGATGAACCGCTCGTCCCCCGGGGCTCGGCCTCCTCCGGGGCACAGCCGCAGCGCRGGCGGGAAGGAAGCCGTGCCCTTACCTAACATCCTGCCGCGCAGCTGGGCGGGAGGAGCTGCATCCCTGCGCTGCRAAGCAGGGACGAGGGCAGCCACAGGCGCTGCCTCCTTGGAACAGCTTTTAGCCGAGCCRGGCCTGGAGAGCGCTGCTCTCGCAGGGCAGTGGGGCTGTGCCCGCTTCCCTTGCCCGTCCTGTCGTCCTTTGGCTCCACATGAGCCACTGCTTCCTCCCGGCAGCTGTAAGGGTCCGGAGCTGGCTGTGGTGCCAGGGGGGCCTGACACCCGCTACGAGGTGGGGGCAAAGCCCTGCCAGGCTCCAGAGGTGGTGGCATCGACCTTGTCCCAGCTGCCACGTGCAGCCCAGGGCCCAGCAGCACATCCCAGTGCCCCCCTTGGCCCTGCTGACGCCAACGCAGCCAGTTCCTCCCCGCTCCCTCCCCAGCAGGACAAGACCACCGTGCTGTGGGCAGCCGCGTTTTACTGAGATGCACCGAGCCGGTTACAGCGGGGAGAGAGCAGTCCTGGCGCTCCGGAGCCTGTCGCCCGCTGCCCGAGGAGGGGGGACGTGCTGCCTGGCGCTGCCCAGCAGCGGGGCTCGGCGCAGGCCCTGCTGCCGCTGACCGCTTGGAGCGCTGGGGCAGGAGCTTCAGTGTCCTTAGCATCAGGCTGCCCGAGAGCCGAGAAATCCCGCGTGGCCAGCAGCAGTTCCCCTAAAGCCGGGCCCGGGGGGGCTGGCCACGGCGCTGCCCCACGGCCTTTCCGCCGGCTAGGGCCGGGCGCTGGCACCGTCGGCCAGCAGCATGTCCACCTCTGTCCTCTGCAGCCAGAGGCGCCGCTGCTTCTCGCTGCGCAGCTCCTGGCCGCGGTGGTGGGTCCGGCAGGCCTGGGCGGCCGCGCAGGCRCYGGCGTGGAGCTGCTGGCAGGTAGCRCAGCAGTAGGARGGCAGCACRCCGCGGCGCAGGCACGAGTGCAGCTGGTAGCAGGGCAGCTCCGGGGCCTCCCCGCTGGCGGGCCACGGGGCGGCGGGGGGCAAATCCCCGGGCCTGGCGCTCCCCGGGGGCTGCTGGGGCTCCCCCGGCGCGGCCCTGCTGCCCGGGCCGAGCGCAGGGCAGTTTGCTGCCCGACTCAGGGCGGGCGCAGGGGGGGAGCAGCGGGCGCTCGCCTGGGAGCCTGCGCTCATGGCATCGCGGGTGCTGCCGGCCGCGCCGAGCTCCTGCTCTGGGAAGAGGAGAGCGGAGGCGTCCGGCTCGCCGGTGCCCTCGGCGGGGAGCAGCTCCTGCCCCAGCTCACCGTGTCCCACGAGGTCCCAGCCCCTCCTGGGCACGTCCTGAGCACCCCGCGGCCCAGCCGGGTCCCTCCACAGCCTGGCGCTCCGCTCCCGCGGGCCGGATCCAGGTGAGGGGGCTGTGTCCTGCCGGCCTCCCGCGGGGCCGGCATCCTCGGGGCCCGCCGGCGCCTCCCGGTACAGGTCCACGGAGTCGCTGCCGCCGGCCCCGGTGTCGCGCCGCAGTGCCTCCACGCAGGCCTCCACGCCGCCGGCGAGCCGCCGCGCCTCGAGCAGCTCCTGGGCGCGCACCCGGCGCGGCCGCAGCCGCAGCACCACCTCCGCCAGGATCTCGCACTCCAGCCGGCAGGCGARGAAGCCGCAGGCGGCGGCGGCGAGCTCGGGCCCCGGGGGCGGCCGGGAGACGGCGAGGTGGTGGTCGTCCCGCCGCGCGTAGCCCAGGCGGCCGAAGCTCCGCGYGAGCTCGGCCTCGGGCAGCGCCGCCCGCAGCCGGTGCACGTAGGCCCCCGAGAAGGTCTGCAAGGAGAGCGGCGGCACGGCTGCAGCACCCGCCCTGCGCGCCCCTGCCCGCCGCCCCGGCCCTCCCGGCGTGACCGGCTCCTCACCTTGACGGTGCCGAACTCCCGGCGCCAGGGGAAGAGGTAGAGGTTGACGGCAGCCAGCTCCAGCAGCTCGAAGGCGGCGGCCAAGCCCCGCAGCGCCTGCCCCAGGTCGCGGCGGCCCCGCAGGCCGGCGGCCAGGAGGGTCCCGGCGTCGTCCTGCAGGGCCTGGAGCAGCGCCGGGTCGTCCCGCAGGCGCTGGCGGAGCGTCTCCGTGAAGGCGGCGTCGGAGCAGGCGCCGGCGAGGCCCCTCCGGCAGTCCCGCTCCAGGCAGCGCCGGTACTCCTGCCGCAGCGCCGCGCCGGAGCACATCCTGCGGGAGGCAGCGGCCTCAGCCCGGCACCCCGCGGCCCGGCACCCCGCGGCCCGGCACCCCGCCACGGGCTCAGCACCCTGCAACCAGCTCCTGCACGCACCATCCTGCACCGAGGCCTGGCCCCCTGCACCCAGGCCTGGCACCCTGCTCCTGCCCATGGCCTCAGCACCCTGCACCCAGGCGCTACACCCTGCACCCAGCACCCTGCCCCGGGCCCAGCACCCTGGATCTCCGCGCCCACCCCGCCCCGGGTCCCCCCGCACTCAGCACCCAGCCCCGCACCGCCGCCCCTCCCCGGGACCCCGCACCCGGCCGGCTCCCGCTCCCCGGTACGGGCCGCGGCGGCGCGGGGACCCGGGGGAGCCCCGGCGGGGGCGTGGCGCGGGAATCCCCGCGCGGGGGCGGGGCTTGGGGAAGCCCCCGGGGGGGCGTGGCCTGGGGACCCCCCTCACCTGCCGCCGCCGCTCCCCGCCGTGCCGCAGCGGCGCCCCTTCCGCTTCTCCCGCGCCCCGCCCCCTTCTGGGGTGACGTATGCGGGGCAGTCCCCGATGTCACGCCCCCTAAGGGGCGGGGTCATCCCGACGCTCCGCCCCCTCCACCCGCGCCGACAGCGCACCCGCGCGGGCGGGAGGAGCGGCGCCGGGAGGGCACCGGGGGGCACCGGCGAGCTGGCCCGGGGCAACCGGGCAGGCAACCACCGCGCCCCGGGGAGGGCCAGGGCAGCGGGGCCGGGGCAGCGGGGCCGGGGTCCCACCCCCTCCATGGCTGGGGTCCTCCCCATCCCGGGGTGCCCCATCCCGGCGGCCCCCCCAGGACCGGCACCGGTGCCCCCCCCGCCCCGGTGCTGCCGGTGCCCGCCCGTCCCCAGCGCGCCGCAGCGGAGGCCGCAGGCAGGCACCTTTATTTGTCGCTGCCCGCCGCGGTGGGAGCCCGGGGAGGGGCTCAGCCCCGGGACCCCTCCAGCGTTTCCCCAGCCCCGGCGGCTCCCCGCAGCCGGGTCTCTCCGCGCTCCCGCAGGGGCCCTGGGGCCGGGCTGCCCCGCGGCGGGCAGGGCGGCAGGGCCGGGCACCGCTCCGGCCCGGGGCTCCGGCGGGAGCGGCGAGGCCCCCGGCGCGGCTCCTCAGCGCAGCGACTCCACGTAGGACAGGGCGCTCTGCAGCGAGGTCAGGCAGTAGCCCTCCTCGCCGATGAGGTACCTGCGGCACAGCGGCGCCCCGGCTCAGCGCCGGCCCCGGCTCCCCGCCGCCGGCCCCCGCGGCCCCCGCGGCACCTACCCCTCGTGGATGAACTCCTCCAGGGCCGCGCACTCGGCCGCCAGCTGGGGCAGCCCGCTCTGCAGCACCACGTAGGACAGGATGGGCAGCAGGTCGTCCGCGCCGCTGCGGCGACGGCGCCCGTCAGCCCCGCGGCACCCGCCGGCCCCGCTCCCGGCTCCCGGCTCGCCGCAGCCCCGCTACCTCCGAGCGACCGCTCTGATGGCCAGCGCAGCCGGAGCAACCCCGGCACGGACCCCCCCACGCCGCCGGCACGGCGGGGCTCCCGCAGCCGGAGCGGTGCCACGCCGGAAGCGGCTTTGCAGCGGCACCCGCCATGCAGCAGCCCCGCGCTGCCCTGCCGGGCACGTCGGGGCACCGGCCCGGCCGTACTCACATGGCGGCGGTGGCGGCGGCGGGGGGCCGGCTGTCGCGGGCGCCGCAGTACTCCTCCGCGCACTCGCAGATGACGCGCAGGGCTCGCACTGCGGGCACAGCAGCGCCCTGAGCCCCGGCGCGCCGCCGGCACCCACCCCGCGCCCCGGCCACGCACCGATGCACTCCAGCTTCCTCTGGGGACACGTCTCCAGCGGGATGAGGCGCAGCTCCTCCACGGCGCAGGCGTACGCGGGGCCCCCGCCGGCCGGCGCCGCCGGGAAGAGCCGCGGGGGCAGGCCCAGCTCGGCGGGGCCGGCGTGCCGGTGCCGCTCCATGCTGCGGGCCAGGGCCGCCTCGCGGGGCCGGTGCACGCTCCTGGGGGCAGGCGAGGCGGGAGGCGGCGGCGGGGCGGGGGGCCGCCCCGGCCGAGCCCCGCGGTACCTGTACAGCGCCAGCAGCGGGGCCCACAGCGGGGGGAAGAAGGCCTCCTCGAGGCAGGCCAGGCTCTGCTCCTTGCGGGGCGCCGCGCCGAGCCCCTCGAAGGCCAGCAGGGTCAGCGCCAGCAGCCTGTCTGCCGAGGGCCGGCACGAGGCACGCTCAGCCGGGGCTGCGCACGTGCCGGGCCTCCCCTGCCGCCCCACGGCCCTGCCCCGCATCCCTGCTCCATGTCCCTGCCCCAGCCTGACCCACATCCCTGCCCCAGCCCAACATGTCCCTGCTCCAGCCACCCCACATCCCTGCCCCGCATCCCTGCCCCATGGCCCTGCCCCAGCCTGACCCACATCCCTGCCCCAGCCACCCCACGTCCCTGCCCCATGTCCCTGCCCCAGCCCAACATGTCCCTGCTCCAACCGCTCCACATCCCCGCCTCGTGTCCCTGCTCCAGCCGCCCACGTCCCTGCCCCAGCCCGACCAACATCCCTGCCCTGTATCCCTGCCCCATGTCCCTGCCCCAGCCCAATCCCCATCCCTGCCCCGCAGCCCAGCCCCACGGCCCTGCCCCAGCCTAATCTATGTCCCTGCCCTGCATCCCTGCCCCAGCCCGCCCCGTGTCCCTGCCCCACATCTCTGCCCCATCCCACCCCATGTCCCTACCCCACGTCTCTGCCCCACATCCCTGCCCCAGCCACCCCATCTCCCTGCCCCACATCCCCATCTGCACAGCCTGCGGCAGCCCCACTCCCGGGGGCTCCCTCTCTGCCCCACACCCCTGGGCGACGGAGGCACCACGTGGGGGCCACAGCCTGGCCCCCACCTCATCCCAGCCGAGACGGGGCAGCGGCCATGGGCTGCGCCTGGATCCGTCCTCCCCCCCGCAGGAGGGCAGCCCCCCGCCCCACCGCCCGGCCCGGCGGCTGCCGCTCACCGATGGCGTTGTGGATGTCCCGCACGACGCCCTTGAGCTGCTCCTGCAGCGACAGCCTCGGCGGGGGCCCGGCCAGGGGCTCCCCCATGGGCCAGCCCTCGGGCGACGCCAGGAACCACTCCAGGTCCTCAAAGGAGCTCTCCCGGGGGGGCGGGGGGGCGGCCGCCGCCGCGGGGGGCCCGGCCTGCCCCGCGGAGCCGCCCTCGAGCCCGCGGCCGTCGGCGAGGGGCGAGCCGGACGCGCTGTGCCGCAGCCCGCCCGCGCCGCGCTCCGGCCCCGGGAACATGCAGTGCAGGCTGCGGGAGGCTCGGAGCCGCCGGCCCCCCGGCTCCGGGGGCGGCAGGGCCCCGGCGTCCGGCGGGAGGAGGCCGGTGGGGGAGGCGGGGGCGGCGGCGCCCTGGCTGACGGCGGGGTAGAGGCGGCCGTACACGGCGCACTGCAGCTTCCGCAGCAGCTGGGCGATGGGGTGCTCGGGGCAGCTGCCAGCGCAGCGAGGGGGCCGGTGAGGGGGCGAGGGCAGGCAGGCGCCAAGCGCGGCCGCGGCCCCCTCCCTCCGTCCCTCCCAGCCCAGGCGTTACCTGAGCAGGCAGGAGAAGAGCCCCGCCACCACGGAGAGATCCGCCGGGCTCCTCTTCAGCTTGGCCTTCCACTGCCGCGGCCAGTCCTGCGGAGAGCGTCCGCGGGCGGTGAGACGGGACCCTGGCGGGGGGATGGCACCGCGTCCTGCTCCCCGGAGCCCGGCGGTGGCAGGTATCCCGCCCCCGGGGCAAAGCATCCTCCCCCCGGAGCCCAGGGGTGGCAGGTACCCTGCTCCCAGGCCCAGACATCCCATCCCCGGGGAAAGGCGTCCTGCCCCCACGGAAAGGCACTACACCCCCAAGGCAAGGCATCGTGCCCCACAGCCAGCATCCCGCACCCCGGACATGGCATCGTGCCCCAGCAGCGCGCAGGGCCGGCGGCACCCCATCCCCAGGGAACGGCACCCTGCCCATGGCCGGCATCCCACCCCCGGCACAGCACCCCGGGCCGGCAGCGCCGGGCGCGCACTCACGTGGTCCTGCTCATACTCGAGGACAGCGGCGTAGAGGGCTCTCTGCTCCTGCTCCTCGGGGGTGAGGGCCACGCTGCCGGAGAACCGCCTGCCGGAGCGCGGCGGCGTGGGCGGGGGGCTGCCAGGGGGGTCCCCGCACCCGCGGGACCCCCGCCGCGACGCCCTGGCCCCGCTCACCTGTCGGCGGCCTCCTGCAGCCGCAGCCTCCGCTCCTCCAGCTTCCGCTGCAGCTGGGCCGCGGCAGAGTCAAGGCTGCGGAGCCGCCCGCCACCGCGGCACAGGGCTGGCCCYGGCGTCCCCTCCCGCGGCCCGGGGTCCCTGGCAGCCTGCCACCACGGCAAGCGCGGCTGGAGCCCCCGCGGGACCCCCACGCCAGCATTTCCAGGCACAGCCTCCGCCTCCCTTGGGCAGGATTCGCCCTTCTCCCACCCTTTCCCCCCCAGCCAGCCCGTAACGGGACGGCGCTTGGATCCCAACGGCACGTTGTGGATCGGACGAGGTGCAGGTGCCCGCAGCAGCGCGCGGGGCCACGAAGCCCAGCCACGCAGGGCCGGAGGCAGGCYGCAGGCTCGGCGCGCTCCGGGCCGTGCTGCCTCCACGTCCCTCCGGAGCGGGGACCCGGCGGGGCCTCACAGCTCTCCGAACGGGAAGGATACGGTCTCCTCCCGGGCCTTGGCTATCACCAGGTTCTCCATCATCTGCCGCTGGAGGGACAGCGTCTGCGGAGCAGAGAGCACGCTGGTGGCACCGGCCAAGCGCCCGCGGCCGCCCCTGCCACGGCGGGAAGGGGTGGGCAGGCACRGGGGGCTCCGGGCGCCACCGGGACCCTCCCGCCCCAGCCGGGGTCCATCGTGCCCGGATGCTCCCACCCGGCCGATGCAGGAGCCCTCTCCCTTCCCAGGGCCAGAGCCGTCCCCCAGGGCCAGGGCCGTCCCCCCCAGGGCCAGGGCCTCCCTGGGGCTGCTCGGACCCTCCAACCCCCGCTTGCCCCGGCCGCCCCCCACTTGCCAGGGAGGTCTTCTGCAGGGCCTGCCGGGGGTCCAGCCGCGCCACCCGCGCCTCGTAGGCCGCCTTCAGCTTCTGGTTCTGCAGAGACGCCTCCTCCAGCGGCGTCAGCTCCCTGCGGGCAGCGAGCCCTGAGCGCCGCCGGGGCGGCYGGGCGGGACGCGGGCGCCGAGCTGGCTGCCCGGAGCAGGCGCCGGCCCTGCCGCCGGCCCACGTACTTCCTGGCGCTCTGAGCTTCGGCGAGCTGCAGCTTCTGGAAGATCTCCGGCGGCAGGAACGGAGACAGCTTGCCGCCCTCGTCCGAGAAGACCCTGCGGTGCCGGGAGACGGGCGCGGGGCCCGCGCCGCTCTCCTGCGCGGCCGGTCTGGCCTTGGCTTTCCCTGGGGGGGGACAGGTGAGCAGGCGGGGGCCCCGCGCTGCACCCGCCCGCCGGGGACGGCGCCGCTCACCGAGGGCGGCCGCGATGGACTTGACCCTCTCCAGGCACTGCTCCGCCAGCTTCAGCATCTTCGGCGTGTCCGGTGCGACACCCTCGCCGCCGTCTGCGCGGGGGACGCCGGGTGGGTGCCGGGACCCCCGGAGCGGCTCAGC
>PTFA01000072.1:73730-125233 GCA_003342895.1 Casuarius casuarius | reverse complement strand
CCGGGGGGCCGCGGGGGAAGAGGCCTCCGGGCGGCGGGGAAGCAGCGGCTGCGGCGGCGTCAAGCGGAGGGCGAGGAGGAGCTGGGGGCTCCCGGGAACAGGCGAGGAAAGGCCTCGGGGGAGCCGGGGGGGGTTAACCCCATCCCCGTCCTTGCAACCGGGGCAGCCCACCCGGGTGGACCGAAGCCGCTTGGCTGCCTGTTTTCCGACGGGGCTTGGGGGGCAGCTGCGTTGTGTCAGGCCCTGGGAGAGCCCGTGTCGGGGCCTCGCCACTGGCAGCGCGGCGGCAGGACGCAGCCCGGCTCCTCGCGGAGGGCCCGGGCGGTGGCTGGGGACAGACACAGCAGGCCGTGAGGACGAGCGGGGCTGGGGGTGGCAGAGCAGGAGCTGGGCTGCGGTAGGAGGAACGTCACAGCCGGCGAACCGGCAGCGGGAGAGGACRCAACCGGCAGCGGGAGAGGGCAGGCGCTTTGCATCCTGCCTCGCTGCCCCCTCCCGCTCTTTGCTGTCCCCAGGCCGCCTCGCTCTTGTCCCCGCAGCTCTTCGGAGAAGCGGGTCTCCGGCTCGATGCCCACTCAGGATGGATTTGGAGAGGGACCGTTAGGGCGCTGAGAAACAGCGCGTCTTGGAAGGGGCTGTCGCAGCTTGGGTGGCTCGGGCAGAGCGGAGGCCGGGGGACGTGACCGCTGTCTATAAATACGTTGGAGATAAGCGCYGGGGAGGGAGAGGCGCTGCTGAAGCTGAAGGGCAGCGTTGGCGAAAGCGCGGATGTGCGTGAGTGAGCCCTGAAAACGCCGCAGCCAGAAACCGGGGGGAGGGAGGCTCCTCCGTCAGGGCAGCYGAGGCCGGACCGGCCTCCCCGGGGCGCAGGCCAGAAGCCTCGCTGCTTTTTGGGTGCAGCCCAAAAAGACGTGCYGCCTCCGATCAGCAGGCGACTGGCCTCGGTGGCGGCGAAGGCCCCTTCCTGCCCTGCCTTTCGGTGTCCCCCCGCCTCTCGCCGAAGCCAGGGCTTTCGGGGCAGCCTGCTGGCTCAGAGCAAAGGAAGGGTAACGGCTTCCAGYGTGCCGGTGCCGCGGGGCCGTCGCTGCCTGCCGCGCTCTCGCGCTCAGCGATCGCCCTCGAACCTTCTCTCGCAGGAATCGGCAGAGCCCTGAGCACTGGATATTGTCGCCTCTGCCACGGGAAGTTTTCCTCCCGGAGCCTGCGCAACGCTTTCGGGAAGGTTCCCGTGATGGGAGAGAACTCGGAGAAGCAGCGCCGCGTGGATCAGGTGTTCTTCGCGGACTTCCAGCGGCTGGTCGGCGTCGCGGTGCGGCAGGACCCCGCGCTCCCCCAGTTCGTCTGCAAGAAGTGCCATGCCCAGTTCTACAAATGCCGCAGCGTCCTCAGGACATTTATTCAGAGGGTGAACGCGTCTCCGACGGGCCAYGTGAAGTCAAAAGGAAAGTACGTTGCATTGCTTTGTTCCTGGTTGTTTTTCGGAGCAGTAAATTGCTCTGTGTTTGTATACATTAACTTCCCTGCGGAATTTCCGGGCGCCAAATTCCTGGGACAAGATGTATTTTTAGTAGCTGGAAAGTTAACGGGTGAAGGCAGCTTCCAACTAGCCAAGCACGGCTGTCGCGTTTCGCGTTGCCGCTGCGCTGTCCCCAGCGAGGYGGGTCCCCCTGAACCCCCCAAACGCCGCCTGTGCTGTTCTGTTTTGCAGGAGCAGCGTTGCCCCGGCCCAGCCTGGTGCGGAGGGAGGTGCCTCCTGCCTGGGTGAGTAGCTGCTCGCAGAGCTGCTTTCCGTTTCTTTCTGCGATACCATCGGCAGAGGGTCTGTTTTCATGGACGTTCAGAAAGTACCAGCTGCCCAGACGGGGTTTGTGTGTCCSCCGGCACGGCCGTGCCTGTGCGCACCCGGTGCGGTTGGTTACGCTGCCCTGTCCCCCCCGCTGCGTGAGGTCTCCCTCCCCTCGTGCTCYGCAGCAGGATCCCCTCCGGCACCAGACGGGGGGAGCCTGTCCCAGCCGCGCTCAGGCRCTGGGGGCCACCAGAAATACACTCTCAGCTGTAAAATTAGACATGAATCTGATTACTTCAGCTGCCCCCACCCCCGTCCAAGGAAAACCCTGCCCTGGCCGCAGCGTTTTCAGTGTCTCGCGTCTGCCTCGTGACCTCCTTGGTTGGGAAATCCAGCGCAGCCGCTGGGTGGCCTTGGGGACAGACCTGTCTCCGCGTGGCGGGCTGTGCAGTTTGCCAGCCAAAACACTGACTGCGTGCGCTGCTTCTCCCCCGAACAGTCGACCTGATCACCTCCAGCCCTCAGTGCCTGCACAGCCTGGTGGCGTGGACGCACGCGCACGCGGGGAGCTGCCCGGCGGTGCCGAGCCTGCAGAGCGTGCTGTCCTCGGAGTACTGCGGGATCATCCGCGCCGTGTGGGGCTGCGGCGACGGCCACGACTACGTCATGGATACGGATTCTGACTGTAGCACGGTGCTTGTTGACAGTGCCTTGTCTGTCAAACGGGAGTGGAACAAGAGCACCGCACAGCGCTTGACTGACAACGGGGCAGGGGCAGACAATGCTGAGGCTGTTCCTGCGCCCAAACCCCAGCATGCTCCAGTAAGGACAACTCCTTGCCAGCAGCCAGCAAACAAAGGGACCACATCAGTGCCACCGAGCGTGGAGGATGAGCCGCCGCAGAACAGGGATTCATCTCGCTCACAACTGGACAGTACAGCCTCTTTGCAGGAGAAAGCCCTGCTGCAGCCGGTGTCGCCGCTGAGCAGTGCCACAGGTAAGGGATTCGCCTTCCGATCTCCTTCCGGGTCTCTAGGGAAGGGCAAAGGCCTGGAGAGCTGGCACAGGGGATGAAGCTGGGGGCTGGGATTGCCTCCCCAGAGATCGCTGCTCCTCAGGGACGCAGACCCCAGCTGGAAAGTACGGGTTGCCCAGAAAATCACCACTGTCTCGGATACTGAGCCTGGCAGAAGGGAGAGGGAAGCAGGGCTTTGGCTGAGCACGATGTCAGACCGGAGCTTGTCTGAGTGAGTTGCTCTATGCAGAAAGAGCRAATCACCTTGTCTCTGTGCCTTATTTCCGCCTCTGTTAATGGGGGCGAGAGTTGGTCGTTCCTTAGCAGAGCCGTGGGGATTCATGATGGGAAGYGCTGTCTGAGCCAGGGGTTAATGCTGCTGCACGTGGCTGGTGAGGCCCTGCTGCTCCGCTCCTGACACGCGGTGCTCAAGCAGGGCACAGTGCTGGCTGGTTCCCCAGTGCCACACTTGTCACATGTCTACTTCTGATAAATCCAAACCCTGTCTATGTATCAGCAAGGAGGAGCCTCCCCCACCTCACTGTGGGCCGCAGGGTGATGCTGAACAGCGGGAGCCCCAGGAGTCCCTTCTGGCTGCACAGGAAAGGTCCCAGGCTGGTCTCGCTTTTGGGATGAGTTAACACTGGTCTAGTGCCATTATCTGTCCTCTCTTCTGAAAGCGACATTTGGGGATTAACGCTGATTTTGAATTACAGATGTTGGGATCTGTTTAGCTCTCTGATGGTGATGTGAGATGTCCGCTGCTGGAAAGAGAAAAGGCAGCTGTGACACATTTAGGAATGAGTCTTTCAGTTACAGAGCGGGTGTCACTGGGGAAAACCGAGAGATGCTCGTGGGAGCTCCAGGATAAAGACTCTCCCGGTCCCTGAGGTGCCGGGAGGATGGTCTTGGAGCACGCCAGGCACACAGAGCATGGTTTAACTAATCATTAACTTGTCCTGCTGCACATCTTTCTTCTGGGATATGAGCCACCACGAGCGAATTCAGGGTYGTTCCCTGCCTTCTCAGCAGCTGTCTCTGTGCTGGCTTCTTTTCACTGCTTCTCATTGTAACTGTGTTCTYCTTCATCTCCTAGGACAGTTGAGTGGGAAGCAGGTTCTGTCTTCAACGTCGGATGAGCGGGTAAAAGACGAGTTCAGTGACCTTTCTGAGGGGTGAGAGAAGAGTGGGTTTAAACTAGCCTTAATGTCTTCTTTGCGAGTATGAAATGACAAGCCTCGGAGAGCTCTTTCTCCACAAGTGACCTGGTCCTTGGAGGCCCCTTGGAACCGGCGTCTGATGCGCAGAGCGGTTTCTTTGCAGCAGCCGTGATACAGCTCACAGAGCTGAGGCGCTGAACTCCCTTCCCCGGCCGCCTCTGCTGCAGTGGGATGTTTGCATGTCAGTGCGTGTGTGTGTGTGTGTGTGTGTGTGTGCGCGTGCACGTGCTTTCTGTTGCATTTTAGTGGGTTGCTTCCAGCAAACCTGGTCATGTTTCTTTCAAGGACCCTCTGGTCTGGAAAAGCAGCTGCCGCAATGGCAGTGGGCGATTGCACGGCTCTGTGCGGTGGCAGAGAGCTGCTGCTCTGGTCCCTCGCCAGGGCTGGCAGCTTGCTAGCTCCTCTTGCTTCAAAATAATTCCCATTTACAGTTGCTCCAAACCGGGACTCCGGGAGAGCGGTCGGTGCGGGTAGGCAGGCCTGGGCTCTCAGGCAGTAGGTGGCACTCGGAGAAATCATCTAGTTTACTCCCAGGGAAAGCACATAGATGAGAAGTCTGAATGGTTTTCGGACACTGGCAGCTTAGCAGTTTTCCTGATCACTAGAGCTAGGTATAATTGCAGATCGGGCTAAAACCTCCAAACGTAGCTAGTTAAAGTAAGACTTGTAAATAAATGATAATTGAGTGTAGTCACTCTGAGTCTAAGCTACTAAGGGCCAAGTGCAGACTTACTTCACGACGTCAGCTAAATGTGTCAGCTGTCACAYTGAGAATGCCACAACAATCTACTGCCTATTTCCTAGTTTCAGAATTAATTGCACCTTGTATAGTTTAGGATTTAAAAAAAAAGGTCACTACCTATAAGGAAATACTGAATGACCTGCAGCTTAATTAACCTGCGCCAGACAATTATATTACATTCTTGCTCTACAAAATTATTTTTCCTAGTATAGAAAGTGGTTACAACATTCCTCAACAATAAATAGATCTTTTCAGTAACAGCCACTTTTTTTCTCCTTATAGTGTTTCAACTATTCTTACAGAGATCTAGTCCTAAAGGGAAATAACTTTGTAATTTGCTGTATTATCCCAAAGCAAATAGAGCCCCAGTGATTATGGGGGAGGAGAACACGTGAAGCCTCAGTTGCCATGCTGTTCTGTGGGGGAGATGAATACCCTGGAAATGAAGAACAAGTATCGCTGCTGCTGCTGCAGACACTAGTCTTTTGGATTATTGGTGCTGAAGTGTCAGCCAAATACTGCGTCAGTAAAGTGCATCTTCTTTCTCTCTCAGGGACTTCTTGAGTGAGGATGAAAATGAGAAGAGAAACAYGCAATCTTCAGATGACTCCTTCGAGCCTTACCCTGAAAAGAAGTAAGGGCCTTTCCTTCTCTGGAAACACACTGTGGTTAACGGAGGAGCTCTTGGAGGATGAGCAGAGGGCCTGGTGTCCACCTCCTCTTTTGATGGGGATGGGAGGATAGAGCTGGGCAAACAGCCATGTTTTCCTTACGGACTCAGTTCTCCACACATCCCTTCCTTCCTGCCCTGGGGATAACAGTGATTCCTCAGCGCGTGTGTTCCCTGAGCTGTCCACCAGGTTAAGTGAGGCCGTGTTCCTCCTCCTGAGGCCATGCACCAAATATTGCACTCAGCTTGCATGTACTTGACAGTATGTGTGCTCTTCCTTTGGATGAGTCAGGCATCAAGCTAAGCCATCAGATCAGGTGTAACATTCAGGGACAATTAAATGGGGGGATTTAAATCAATGTGAGTATTAAAAAACTGTTGTTCATTTTCCTTGTTCCTTCTCTGAGGGTTTCTAGTAAGAAAAGTGACAGCAAAGAAGCAAAGAAGGCAGAAGAGCCCAAAATAAGGAAGAAGCCAGGGCCTAAGCCAGGCTGGAAAAAAAAAATCAAGTGTGAAAGGTAATAAGCTGGCCACGGCTGGGCAGCAGCCGTGCCCTGCCGCGCTGGCTGACGGCAGTCCTCTGCTTTGCAGGGAGGAGCTGCCTACCATTTACAAGTGTCCTTACCAGGGATGCACAGCTGTGTACAGAGGGGCAGATGGCATGAAGGTGAGTTAAGAGTTTGCTCCTCATCTTGAGCTGTAGCTTTGAGTATTATAGAGCAGTCTTCAGATGAGACAGACTTCATTCACCTGGCCAGCCCTGCGGGAGGCAGTGGCCTTGTTCTGTGCTCCGAAAAGCAAAAGGAGCTGCTGGGGCTCAGCATGCTGCTCCTGTTCTGGAAGTCTGCCGCTGGCTCAGCAGTAGCCCTTGGAAACGAGCTCCATTGTGTCCTGCAAAGTCCCTGCTGTCAGGGATAGTTTTGGATGCAAGTCCCAGTTTTTTCATAGTGAAAGCACTGGTGTGTAAACCTGCCAAGAGGGGTGTCTCATTGACTGGGGGAGCCAAGTTTGTCATCAGGGAAGAATCCAGCCCTCATCTCTACTAGACGATCAGCTGATAGGAGCTCTGACCTTTCCTTTCAGAAACATATAAAAGAACATCATGAAGAAGTTCGGGAGAGGCCCTGTCCTCATCCGGGCTGCAACAAAGTGTTCATGATCGACCGGTACCTACAGCGCCATGTGAAGCTCATTCATACAGGTGCGTCACAGAGGTCCTGATCACACTCGAATCGGAGGTGGGGAGGGAATTCAAACTCTGCTGGTAATCATGGGCACTTGCTTGCACGTGTTTCATGTACCAAGATACAGCAGAACTGATGATTCTTTCCCTGTTTGTATGTTTCCATTGCAGAGGTACGTAATTATATCTGCGATGAATGTGGGCAGACCTTTAAGCAACGCAAACACCTCTCAGTCCATCAGATGCGGCATTCGGGAGCAAAGCCCCTCCAGTAAGTGCACGCTGACCATCCGCTTACCACGTTATAAGAAAATAGAAAGTAGTAGTMCAGTTCTACAGAGCTCTTAATGGAACTACTCTGTGCTAAGGACAGCGACATGACAAACTCTGTCAGCAGCTGACAGTCCATGGCAGTATCATGGCCGTACGCAGACTGCATTGTGCATTACAGTAGGTGCYATTTAGAAAAGACTTCTCTGAAGTTGCTTTAGGAGGTGTTGGTTGTTTGCAGCCCCAGAGCACCTAGGAATGCTGAGGCAATCCAGCTTGGACAGTGAGGCTTCTGTGGCCAACTGCCGTAGCTTSTGAAAGCAAGTATTGAAGGGCAGGATTTGTCTAATGTTGAATATTGGACATTTTGGGTGAAGTTGAGCCTGTAGTTCCTGGAAAGTAGAGATGTTTTTTGCAGCCTCTGCCAATTGCAGGATTTCCTCTTTGTAGGAAATGTGTTTTACTGTCCTGGTACTGCGTGTGCTCAGTCAAGGTTTTTTAAGCTTAAACGTTCATCCACTTCCACACTGTCTGCTCCAGAGCTTCCCTTTTCTGAGGGAGTCCTATGCCTTTGCCTGTTCTTGTTGCACTTCTGATTTCAGCAGACAGCAAATGAATGCTCAGCTACCAGCACTGAGCTGCAGGCCTGAGAACAAGAGTGCTGCTTAACCTAGGTAGTTCCAGGAGATGCTACAAGCAGCTGCTATGGCATCTCTCAACCACGTGCCCAGACTGAGGCTGTGGTGTTCTTGGACAGCTTCCCTCCCGTTCAGTGCCGCCAAGCCTGGGGTTATCCACTGCAGCAAATGGCTAATGCTTCAACCACGGCTGCAGCTCCAGGCTTGGTGCTAAGACCGTGCTTTGTTTTGCAGGTGTGAAATTTGTGGTTTCCAGTGCAGACAGCGAGCGTCACTGAAGTACCACATGACCAAACACAAAGCTGAGACAGAGCTGGAGTTTGCCTGTGACCAGTGTGGGAAGCGCTTTGAGAAGGCCCATAACCTTAACGTCCACATGTCCATGGTGCACCCTCTGACCCAGACTCAGGACAAAACCAAGCCACTGGAGCCAGAGCCCATCCTCCTCTTAAATACTTCAGGGACTGCAGAAAGCCAGGCTGTAAAGCCAGAAGTGACTGCGCAGCAGGAGCCCACCTGAGGGGGGCTGGGAAGCTTTCCCAGTCCAGCCTTGTAGAAACCRTACAGCAGAGTGGAGATTTTTAATCTACAGTTTAGTCTCCCAAAGAACTCAGTGGAATTAGCTTCAGCTTGCTCAGAAAAAGCTTGTTATCATGCTGTGATTCTCCATGCTCACGTCTGATTCAGCAGTGTTGTACTAAGTCTGTCTAATCCAAGGGGAATGGATGTTTGGCAGCACCCCCTTGTTGTCCCCTTTCCCCCAATACACACAGTTGTAGAAACAAAGTGGCCCACAACTGTTACCTACCTGCACAAGCTGCTGCCTGTGTATAAATGCCCTCAGGTGGCAGTAAGGGTACATRGGACAGTGGAGCAACTTAAGCAGACATTTTGTTTTGAAAAAATTATGATTCCCAAAGCAAGTCTAAAATGAAATTTGTAACCTACTTTTTATTGTAACAAGAGCTTCATGGTTATGCTTGTAATAAATTATTTACAAAGTAATCTGAATGAAGCAGCACTAGTGAGAAAGGTAGCAGCTTGTCTGTCCCTCCATCCCTAGTGATGTCCATACAGTCAGTGTCTTCTGCTTAGTTTCCTTTCCCCACTACAGTGTTGGTGGCCACAGTCACTCAGAACAACACCAGCTCTCCCTCCAGATCCATCGCTGTGGCAGGCCTTGAGAAGTGCAGAAGGGTGGCTTTCACCTCCGGGTCAAATCTTTCACAGGCGTCCAGTAACTGGGGGCAGGGGAAGTGTCTGATGTTAGACCCAGTCCTGCTGCTTCAAAGCAAGTTATAGCAACACCAGAGCATCTTGCTGCTTCTCAGCAGATTGCAGGTAGAGGAGAGGGAAGCTGGTGCTGACTCGCACAGAAATAACAGGGTCTCCTGGCTGCCACTACAGTGCTTGTGGGAATTTCAACACCAGCCCCTTAACTGTGCTTGGTATTTCCCCTAGGACCAAGCAGTAAGCAAGTGGTGGGAGTAAGACCGCAGCAGAGAGAAATGTTTAATGTTGGGGAGAGGAAGAGGGAGGCTATAGCACTAGTTGGGCAGTAGGTGTCCTCCCCTGCTCCAAAACATGTTAYGGAAATGGCATTTCACGCCACAGGGTAAGCAGGCAGCACCAGTACAGGGTTAGTGTGGCAAGAAAGGCTACAGCTGCTAGCACAGGACAGAAAAAGCACTCCCAGCTCTCGCTAGCTGGGGGAAGAAAGAGAACACCACGTACCAGTTGTATGTTTCCAAAGCTTTTCTGGGGGCAGCGTGGAATTGCACCAAGCAGGAACTGACGGGCCTTGGTGATCACTTCTAAGGCATCCCCCTGGAAAAGACAAGGCAGATCAGGACCAAAAGCAACATCACTTACAACCCTGAGGCCCCAGTCCTATAAGCAAGACAGGACCCGCTACAATGTACRATGTTCTGTTTACAAGTTAGGCAGCTCACTTGTTTGATGACTACATTCATTCCAAGGTCCTATATAACCAAGAYAGCAATGAGGCACCTTAGTTTTCCATATGCGCAGGCCTAAGGAGAACAGTAGCACCTGCAGGCTTCTCTCAGCCCTGAGGTGYGAGCGGGCTGGGTGCTAGCAAAGGCAGCTGCACAAGCTACCTCTGTGGTGTAGAGGAAGATGAGAACAAGAGACATGCTGCAAGKGGAAGGAGGTAAAGAACAGGATTCATAGTTATGGAGCAGGGGGAGGAGAAAAGGAAAAAAAAGTGGGGGAGGGGATTGAACTTTACTCACATGCTCTGCAGGGCCTGGGCTTTGTGGCAGATCTTCCCCTTCCACAAACAGCTGCAACAGCTGGATATACAAATCGAGTGCCACATAGAGGAAGGTTTGCTCTCTAGTGAACAGCTCTTGGTGAAAGCAGGGGGTGAGGCTACAGGAAATCACACACAGTATCTAGTCAGCACTGTTTTCATGTTATACTCAAAGATAGGAAAAAAACACAGGACAAGCACAGCTAGTGCTCTCGCTGCCGTCCATTTTACAAGTCCTGTTGTGTGCAGGAGCGTGGTAAGCCAGGTTACTCCACTGCCAGGAGCAAAAAGGCAGCYGTGGACACTTTTGTTCGGAGCACAAAGCTTGCAGGGAAACTTCTAGTAAGAGAACTCCTTAAATAGCAGTCCTGCTGTGATTGTTTTCTCCTGCACAACTAATTTAAGAGCTCATCTCACTTACAGGCTAGCTGTACAGTTACCTTCCGATCAGCTGCTCTACATGCAAACCACCAACCACATCCTTCCTCCCAAACAAATTCCTCCTGAAACCGGTGGGACATTACCTGTAGAAAGCGATAGGCAAGAGCCGGATGTGATGGTCCGATGCTGCACTGCGCAGAATACAGTATTTTCTAGGGACTGCAATAATCAGAAAGAAGAACTAAGCATCTTTAGTGGTCCTCATGTCACATCATGTACTTTTACAGCAGCATAGGGGCAGCAGTTTCCTCCCAGCCAACAATAAAACGTAATGCTTGGGTGTGGTGAAYCCCTAGACAAGAAAGCTGTTTCCTCTCAGGCTCTCTCTGCCAGGTGAAACAGTAGTGAGTTTCAGTCATTCCCAATTATCAGCTTCTGCRGGGCATAAGTAGTGTGTTCCCATCTTTTACTAAAAAAAGTTTGTTCTATGCTGCTTACAAGAGCCCATCAGTTCCTTCTTACGACTACACTTCTTATATCAAAAAGATAAACCATTGCCACMCCACAATGAAACTTCCCACCCCTTGGAGGCAGAACTTGCTCACCTTTTTCTACTGAATGAAAGAGAAGYGGCCAGGACATGCCTCTCTCTTCCAGGCAGCGCAAGATCTCCAGGGACCATTCCAGAGACTTCTGAAAATCCACTCCTTCCTGGGTGTCAGAAAGCACATGTAGAGTTTGTTTCAGGTTTTAGTTACATCAAAGCAGAAAGGAAGCCAGCATCGCCACCACCACCCTGGCAAGAGATCATGTAAATGAAATGCTCTGTTAAATTCTTAAATTTAGCCCAAGTCTTTCCCCTCTTCTGATGGCCTGGATTCTTACCTGGGCAATCAGGCATCATTGCAATACCAGAGGCTTTGTCACCACCCAGGCCATGACAGGGCCGCAGCTGGGAATGATTTGTGAAAGAGGGAGAAGYGGTATCAATGAGCTACCAGCTCATCACCACACACTTCCCAACTGTGCTCAGCACAGAGCCTCTCCAAGTCCTGTGCTCACCCCATCCTGCTCTCTGTAGCAGACTCTCTTCCCTCTCATCCTCTCTAATGATAGCATGTCTTGGGTTTGAATGGGGCAGGGGGGACTGCATTACTCATTTTACTTGGAATAACCTCCCAAATCTGTTTGCTCAAGATCTTTCCTCAGTGACTCTCTTCGGAGGAGGTTGGAGGAAGTAAGACTATGACATTGTTTTCAACTTGAATCTACTCCCKGATCCCATCTGTCAGGTGACTACACAAGTGGTTGCAGGACACAGTTCAGAAAACAGCCAAGGGGCAGAAACAAGCATCCATGGGCAGGAGGATGCTTAGGGCAGACAGCTGCTGAAAGAAGCCTGTCAAACCATCTTTGCTCCCTTGTTTAACAGTGTTGAATCATCTGGAAACCAAATGTTCCTCCCCATTTGGGACCTTCTCATGTGAAATACCATGCATGTTTCCAGCCTGAGAAATGTGTTATAATAAATGTGAAAAGCTACACAAAAGCCAAGATACAAGAGTTCAAGCACTAGCTCAGAGGTGTAAAGTCTGAACAGGAAACTGAAAATAGTGAGTCATTCAGGAAGACAAATAAAAGCTACCATAGTAAAGGGGGAGATAACATCAGTTAAAAGAGAATACGGGTTTATCTGATATGAACAGAAGCACTTTCACCAGGCTCTGTCTGGGATGTTGCTGCTCTCTTCCTTCTGGCTGAAGAACTACCAGCCTTCAGAGTAGTGACACAAAGCATTTTTAGGCAGCAAGCCAAGCTGATCAGACACATTTAGTGTCATGAGAATTCCCTAAGGGCTGAATTTACCTTTGGTGCTATTTTTGCAGAGATGAGATCCATGAGTGAGAAGAACAGCAGAGAAACCAGAAGCTGCAAGGGAAAAAGACTGCCTGTTAGTTTTATCTGCAATGATGACTCAGAGCTTACACTTTCCAATCTGGAAATAACATTTCACCAAGTGTGTTTCCAGGATTGACCTGGATAAATTACAAGCACTGCTGTTCTTCCCAGGTGAAGACAGTATGTTTGAAGAGGACTGACTGGAGCCTGGCATGGTTCATTGCTTCTAAGGCTAAATTCCACATTAAATTCACTGTTCTTGAAGCAAGGCTTGCTGCAGTCAGCAATTCAAACAACAGATGATAACTTCACCCAAATACAGGGAAAACAGAGAGCTACCACAGATGTAAGACTGGAGAAAAGTTAATGTTGGTCCACAGCTAGCATGTCACAAGCGGATGGCATGCAGCCTCCCRTCTCAGCAAGTGCACCATATCCTCTCCTGCCCCACATTTGTTATTGCTTTTCTGGATCTCTGCCACCCGAAGCAAAGGATGCAGTGATTTGTGACCCTGGGAAGTCAGAAGTTAAAAGTAACATTRTTTATTTGTGCTACTAATCCAGTTGTAAAGCCAAACCTCCTTTATTTTCCCATCTCCCTCTGAGATGGGAGAGGGCACAGCCAGCCAGCAAGTTCTGTGGACGGCTGGTCTGCTGGCAAGTGCACTGCAGTTAAGTTGAGGGGGGAACGGCAGTGAGAGACCTTTCACTTCAGCTGAAAGTTTCCAGAGACACACTACTGCATGCAGACAAATTAAACAAAAAAGGAGAGGCCCGTGTGGAACAATGGGGCTCCTTGGACTTAATGACAGGGTCTCATTCCCAAAGGTAGCTGATCCCATGACATTCCCCCTTCTTCTGACACAAGATCTGCCCTCTAAAGCCGTCTCTCACCTGAAGTGATTCAGCATCTGACCTCACACTAGTCTCGTGCACGGGACCAGGTTTCTCTGCACACAAAGATCAGTGCAATTCCACTGAAAYGGGAGCAGTAGTTGAGAGGTCCAACGTGAGGCCTAAAAACCAGGCAGCTGGTACAATCTGCTGGACACCCAGTTACTCTCAGCCCTCCCACTATTCTCATTCTTCCTGTTGTCCTCCTCCTCTTTTAAGGCATAGTTTTGAGGCGGAAATTGCTTTTATTCCACATGTACTAAATGCTCATATCAACTCAGTGAGACCAGYTTCCAACCCATGGATCTTGGCCCTAGACCAGTATAAACAATGCATGAGGAGTCAATCCAAGAGCAAGAGGAGCAGCGACTGTAACTGCTGCCTGGGGGATTAAAATTTAGAACAACTAGTAAGGCACAGGTTCTGCCCAGACAAGATTTATCTACGAATTTCCCAGTAAAGGGGGGGTCCCCACACTGAGCACCAATCCCAGCTATCCCCTGGAAGATCACTGCTCAGCACTGCCAGGGCAGCAGCCTCACTTCCTTCTCAGCACAGCACTTCGGAGAATTCCTGTGCACAGAGGGCACCAAGCCACGGCAAAGCAGCAGAGGCATTTCCTGGAACAGACCTGGGCAAACTCTCGGATTTGTTCCTGCGATTCCCAGCACATCCTCCTTGAGCCCTCAAAACACCTGCACTTAYTTCCCAAAAACATTCTCTCCATCCGTCCCTCCTTAACCTCCTAGCAGAGTTGCCTGAACTAAAATCAACTAGGATTGCTCCTCTGCCAGAGGATAAGGCGATCCTGGAGTGCCATGGACTGAGGTCTCAGTCTCTGCAATACTCTCTCCAGCTTTGTTTTTTAAAACAGCTGTTTAATAGTTCTTTTCTCACGTCACAGAAAAGCCATTATCTAAGTTAAAAGTTTAAATTTGAAACAACTTTGCCTCTAGCGTAAATATTTAGTAACTGGAAATTTACAGCTACGTTCTATCAATTAGCCACCAGCAAGATTTCCCGACAGTGTTTAGAAGGGATAAGGCAGTCATTTCTCAATTAAGGATGTTCTCCTTCTGCTTTTTAACTGCAGAGAAAAGCAGACATTTAAAGTATGCCCAGTCTTGCCTGCTCTGTATCAGTCCCCAGCCTCTTCAGTGCATCTCTCCCTCTTCCACGTGCTGACTGCTGTTGAACGGTAACATGGAGGAAGGCAGCAGARATCCAGGGCGGGCCAGAGACAGGGAAAACTGCTTCTGAAGAAAGGAAGCTAGGAAACAAAATGAGCATGTAGTAGTTTTGGAGAAAGAATCGGAGCTGTAGATGAAGAGGGAAATCAGGGGCTTTTACAGAGAGTATAAGTTTGTGGTGGGGACAAAACCCAAACCTTTTCCCCAACTTTTCTCCTGAAGTTGGATGCTACAAGACAGTTAAAAAATAAAAATAAAAATAAAAAACACAACTTTAGCCAGGGTAGGTAGTTAACTGCATGCACTAATACAGAAGCACATGTTTAATGGCTACAGAAATCTGCAAGGAGATTCTTATATTAAATCCCCAGCTTTTGGAGAAAAACTGCAGGATGCTGAACAGATACAAGACCTACCACAAACAAAACAGCAGATATAGAGGGAATCATCCAGCACAGAAGCAGTCAGCAGTTTTAAGAGACCAGGGATTCGCTAAACCCGGAGAATGAAGGGTGCGGCAGCTTGAGCAAATGACTCAACACTGTGCTAAAGGCTATTTCCAGTGCTTGACTAACAAGGACTCTGCCTTCCARTCTCCTTTAAAAAGATTCTCTTTTCCTTACGGTGAAACATTCTGACCCATATTACACAGAAGGCCAGACTAAATAATTATAATGACCCATTTTGAGTTAGAAAGAAAACAAACAGAAAATTCTACAAAGGAATCTGTATATAGCTGTCCTACAAGCCGCAGTCCACATTAGCATCCCACACTGCCTGTTGAAACCTGGCCTGCCTCAGAGAACAGCCTTCCCGCGTGCTGATCTGCCAGAGCCAGGCTAAACCAGAGCAGGCTCTCCTGCCTACAGACTCACAGGAAGGTTCCTCGTACGCACCTTGCAGCTGAGCACCAGCATTCCCTCAGCCTCTCCAGTTCTTCTGCAAGTGGCACTCCAAAGAGTCTCTTCCACTGAGAGCAAAGTACTGGCTCCAGCCTCRGCCACCACAGCTATGAAGAGAGCCAGACGCTGGCAGCATTAGTGGTAGCAGAACAGGGGACGAAGCAGGGCTTTAAAAATTACTACCCCCACGCTCCACAGTTTACATAAAATAAAGTCTAAAACAAGTGGTTTGAACTGGTATTGAATTTTCATCTAGCACTCAAAATAAACAAAGATGAAACAGGATCAGTTACCGCTGCAGAGAAAAGGACAATGGGACACTTGGTTTGACATGTTGTCAGAACATCATTGACCCCTTCTGCTGACTCTTCACAGTCCAAGCTGGCATTCAGCAGGCCCTGGAAGAGGGTAAATTACAACATGACCACACGCACACACACACACGCATGCACACTGCATTCACTGCTTTGAAGTACCTTGCAAAGCTCTATGTAAACTAACCGAAGATAACTCTAGGGGTCAGCATGGCTCAGCAAAAGAAACACATGCCCAAGAGCTGCTCAGCTTTGCTCTATCACATTAAAGGTAACCTCTTCCACTTCCCTCCTGCTACTTCTCTTCACATTCCTGGATCACTGCTCTTTGGTTTAAAATTTGCACCAGTTCTCAGAACAACTGTACAAATGGTACCTCTCRTTTCTAAGAATAGCACATAATCAGGCTTCCTTATAAAGAAAAAAAAAAATTCCTACTGTCTAGCATGGAAAATAAAGCGGAATGACAAAAGGAGCAGTTACCCTGAAGAAGTGAGCGGTGATATCATAGGAGAGCGCATACCCTCTGGAACAGACGTTTTTCTGTGGCAAAATAAGGAGAGAAAAAAGTTCTTTCCTTCCCTTTTGAATTAGGATTTCTTTAAACATTTTGGATGCCCTGCACAATGGAACTCAGAGAGCACAAAGTTACCCTCTGAGGTCCTAGGTATTTATCCTGATTAGAGAAACTTCATTTCTATACRAAGCAACAGCACTGACTAGACAGGGCTGTGCAGTCCCAGCACTAGGAAGGCATTTCAGATGGTCCTGCCTACCACATGCTGCAAATGGCAAAAGCAGTTTGATTAACAGTCTTTGAATGAATAGAGGTTTCTGGCTGTGCCTAAYACAACAGTGCAAAAGAGCTTGAAAAGGCCATCGATCAAGAAGAATAAATAGAAGTGATGGCTATCTTCAGAGCACAAAACAGTGATGGATCTGCAAGTCAACTGTTCTACCCTCAAGAAGCCGTAGGGATGTTTCAAAACATTTCTTTAGTGTATATAACACAGGACAATGGTTTAATGCCCTGGCACARGAGAAATCAAAGAGCTCAAACTCAGTCCCTTGCTCCTAGGTCTCCACAGGAACATTGCAGGTTTCTCTCTAACCCAACATCAGCAAAGCCCACCAGGGCACATGAGGCCTTTATCTGAAGCAGGATGTATCCACACARGAACATCCCCAAGGCTGCTGCAAGTGCAAGCGCAATTAAGACATATGTTGCCATGAACCACRTGAGGGGGAAGAACCATCCTACTGCTCAAGAATCAGCTAAGCTACTATCAGGCTAGTTAGCGATTACCAGCTGGTGATCTTACCCAGACCAGGACTGTGCGCACACCCATCTCCAGCCAGCGATACGCTGGTTGGCTCCACCAAAGATTTGTCTACACTATTCCCCAAGGATTCTCTCTCATAAAAGGACCATCATAACTACAAATGAATGAACCCAGAAGTCATGCCAAAGCGAAGTGCCACAGGAACATCTACAGAGCTAGGGGCTGGAAAGACTCAAGTATTATGATTTGAACCTCCCTATCACACAGGTTTCCTATTCTGAGAGAAACTAAGTTTCTGTTTCAAGTTTGGTTGCATCTTAACTCCTGTCTTAATCCCAAGTTTAAKGTCTTCATCTAGAGCATTTATCAACACACAATTATTCTTTAGCTAACTGTACATACCAGCTCCGAGTTTACAAAATGAAAGAAATCTTCACAGTCCAACATTGTTTTCTTTCCTTTTCGATGAGTCAGGATCAGAGCAGATGCAGGGAGCCCTACCAGAATCCTTAGGGAGGGAAAACAAACAAAGTCAAAGTTGCAGTAAAGCAGAAACTAAGCTTCCGCACTCTCAGATCATGTGACTTTGATTTTCAGGGGAGCYTGAGAATGTGTCAGGTCTCAAACATGTTGATAGAAACCACACCAGGAGTTCTTCCAGTTGCCCAGRAAAGAACCTGCATTTCAACGAGCTATACAGACCATTTTCAAAGACATTAGCAACAGTTCAAAAATGAAAGCGTATGTTTAGATTAGAGGAACAACTAGAGTATTTTAATGGTGGTTAACAGCAGTGGTGGGATTAAGAGTGTTGTTGGCTGTAAATAGCCCAGAAAGATGTGTTGTTCTTGAAATTCAGTCTGCTGTCAGGGCCCACTTTTAGCCCAAAATAGCACAGGAGCAGAAGCATGCAAGTGCTAGGGAACAAATACCTCTTGCACAATATTACAAACCCTTTTTACCATGGTATTTATAGTGTCTTTTTATGCTCACTAGGGAATCACAGGAGAGGCTATCCAACTGCACAAGTACACAACATAATTCCTTTGAACAGCAGTTTTGTCTGAGTTATTCACAACCATTCAGATCTGTACTTACCTTCTCTGTAGCAGCAGCTCCTGTTGCCTCCATAACCGTTCACCCAGAGCAGAACCATGTTCTCTGTCTTTTAATCTTTCCTGGAAAGTCCTAAACAGGAAGTGTCTCCTGGCATCCAAGCAGCCAGAAAGCAACTTTCTCCTACACCCCAACTCAAGCACCATTTCCTGGATAGAGGAAAAACCAACAGTGTTTGTCAGAATGATCATTAGTTTGCATTCAAACCCTCTATATTTCTCTGAAATAATGGAAAGAGATCAATAAGAAAATCTTTCTCTGGATTTCCACGCCATATTCACAGCTGAGAACTGAAAGTTAGTGTTAGACACACTGAGATATTGGAAAATACTTCGTCAGGGCAAATTCAAGGATTAGACAGATGGATACACATCACAATCYGAAATCACCTGTAACTTGCAGAGAATATCAGGATTGACAGACATCTTCAATTGGCCATAGCTACCCAGGTCCACCCTGAAATTAAGAGACATGCCAGGTGACTATCGCTGTTTGGCTGAGAAGGATAACACAGCTCAAATAAAATTAAGTGGCTTTACATGAACATTAATTAATTAATGCTCTAACATTAATTTTCCTTAAATAAGTTGCAGGTCAGACAGCAAACTCTCCTGTAAGCCTCCCTTACTATTTTCCAGCTTCAACCACTTCCTCAGGGATGCTGGTGCTAGTCTGGACAAAACAAACTTGAATACAAATTCAACTTAAAAAAAGACAGACTAGGGACTAACTGTGACTTCACCTCAAGACCTCTGTCACCTAAAGGAAGATTCTTATGCAAAGACCAATGAGTCAATGCGAGCCACCTCCCAGCTGTCACCCACAGGCAGACTCATAAGGCGGCAATCAGTTCCACTCAGAAGAAGAGAGGCCCACGCAAGACACAAGCTCACAAACCCTGGCTTGCAAGGCCATTAGCAGAACCATAGCATCYGCAGAAGTGCAAGTCGTGATGCCAAATACCTTTGTGAGAAATCCAGAATGGTATTGATAATAAYGTCACACGCCTTTTCCAGGTCTCCATCACAGCCTCCAGAAGCAGAAGGTGCTGGAAGATACCATTGATAAATAGCCCAATAATGGAAGTCATGTCTGCAATATAAAACAGGAGAAGTTAGGAAAMCAATTACGGCATTTTAATGGTTTCTCTTCCTTACTGTAAAGTGCAGTTCACACACTAAGTCAAGCGGAATGTCAGCTACAAGCACCCACACAAGCGTAGAAGTAAAGAGTCATGCACCAGACACCACATGCACTGATGTCAGCTATCTCTTGCTTTTGGAAACAGGCAGGTTTTGTGAAAAGTTATTTGCAAGAATTGTATATACAGGCCCAAGGGTATCTTAGAGAACTTCCTCAAGTGAAAACGAACAGCTCATTTCTGACATTGCTTCAACTCTGGGCAAAATGTAGGAGTTGACAGACATTTGTGCCCCACAGCAGCTCATTTATTTACTTTTAGTGTTAACCTCCTGATCTTCAACACTTTTCTAATTTCAGTGGAAAAGACTGTTGAACTACTCCCATTTTATTAGAGCCTTTCCGCACTTACCTTTCTGAAGCAGAAAGAATATCCTTCTCAGGGTGCACTCCTAGCTCCAGCAGCAGCCACTCTCTGAAAGATAACTGAAAGGCAACAATTTAGATAAGAGGGCAGACCAGCAAGGCTAAGTAACTTATGCAGAACAGCCACCTTCTTCCCAGCATAAAACACACCTTTCATCCACACCCAGACACAACCCACTGCAGATTAAGAGATACGAAACTGGGAGATATCAACCCAAGAAGGACAGTTCCTGTACTGTTTTTCTTGCAAGAAATCTAAACTAAAACCCCATTGGCTTCCAAAATTTACTTAAAACAAACTTATAAAGCACCTGTCCCTCTCTCCCCCTCTCACACCCCCCCCCCAACCCTGCTTTGACATCTCCAGATGTGCCCATGTTCTTAAAGTCTAGATACCAGAATGAACCTATGTTATTAGACATAAATGTTGAACAAGGCACTGTAGTCAGACAGACTGGTCTAAGCATCAAAGAAAAGTTATAATGCAAAGGTATTTCAGTCTTGTACTTTAAGCTAGCAAAGCACATTAAATCATTCTAGTAATACAACAAACTCATCTGCCAAACTGGTTTTATATGAACTGGATTAAAAAAAAATCCTGTCAAATCAGATAAATTGCAAGGACAGTATAAAGTGAATATGAGAGATATGTTAACCTTCTTCATAGCCAGACAGAGCCAAAGATACACAGGTAGTTCAGGGCAACACTGACATTTAGACAAAGCACCAAAAAAGCAAGCAAGTACCTTCAGTCATTTAACTCTCATCATCACTTTGTACACATCACGATGTTGTTAGGATCATGAACAGGATTTTTCCTCTACAGTGCCTGACAACTTCATTACTGAAATAGCATATCTTGTCAAGATTTTTGGTTTTGTAAATAAATTAAAAACAAAGACTTTACTTCTGTAGTTTTCTATTTTTACCTTATCATCATCATCATCAGAATCTACTGATAACAGTGAGCACATGACATCTTCCAGTTGTCACACAAAGTTTTTAGATATTAAGTTTCTACAGGAAGCTTTTATTGTTGATTAGGAAATTGTAAAGGGCAGATCTGAAAAATGAAAATCAGTTAGGTCACTGAAAAAAAATTGATACCTGGAATGCTTTCTCCTTCAAGAGCTCTTGAAAGCGTGCTTGCTTCCATAAACAGAGGCTGGCTCTTTTGTAATGTACAGAGGAGCATGACAGGGAACTCCAGACTAGTTCAGTTTTACCCTCCTCATACATGATTCCTCGAGCTTCCAAGTTCAGCCGTGGCACAGTGTACTGCAACTAAAACAAAGGCAGAAAAACCCTGCACATCTGCATGACGAAAAAAGGCCTAGTGCAAACTGTGGTTTTATGAAGATGCCAAATGAGCAAATGCACTAAATAGTATGGATACAAAGATGCATTTTTATACAGTTTTCTTGTAAAGCCTCTAGTTGCACAGAAGTCTGCAATGAAAAGTTGAACTAACACTGATTTTTCTCACGAGCAATAGCAAAATTTTTTTCCCCTTTACCTTTTTAACAAGGCTAGGAGGAAGCAAGGCACATAAATCATCATGAGAAAGGGATGAAAACTTGCAGAGAAGATAAGATACTGCTGCAGTACAAAACCTGATAGAGAAAGAGAGAGAGAATTCAGTTATCTGGTTGGTTCAGTCATACCTTATCCATTCATGAAAGTCCAACACCAAGCAAAAAATGAGTTAAAAATGGTTTTAAGCAACATGTCCCAAACCGCTTTACTTCTGGGACTATTTCTATTTATGGGCTCGCAAACCCAAGTACATTAACAGCTACAAAGTTCAGAACTAGAGATTAAACTAAAACTTCTGCAGCACCCAGTCAGTCCTTTGTCCAGCAAGCAATACAGTCATCGGGATGTTATTTCACRATGGGACAGCATCAGCTTGTTCCTCTGGACAGCACCTCTGTGCAGCATACATAGTCCTCAAAAAAACCCCAGAATAGCTATACCAGCACCCCTCCTCTGCCAAACATAACCCACCACCCAAGGAAGCAAGCACTTMGGGGATCCTGCATGAGCTCACCTCATGCAGAAGGCAAAGGACTCTTCTGTCCTGCACACTAGCAAAAAGTTCCAGTACTCGGTGATGGAAAGGATCTTTTCAGGAACAGGCTGAGAAATCCCCAAATCGGCTTCCACTTCAGGAATTAAAGATCTGTATTCACTCAAGTGGATCACAAAAGCAGCTAGTCCTAAAATATGAGCGTCATTGAGGGAAGGACCCTGCAAGCCAAACATAAGGAAAGAGCTAGAGGAAGAGGTACATATCATTTGTAGCAAAGCAGCCATTTTCAGGGGAAAAAAACAGAACTAATCAAGTGGCAGAACACTGCTTCTGTAAATTGACTGAATCAGTGCAATGACACCAATTTAGYAGACAAAAGACACCAGTTTAAAAAAAATATTCTTCCTTCCTTGAAATAGTGCAGTTATTTCTGATAAACCTACAACAAAATCAGTGCATATCTGTAGCACAATAACTTGGAGCAACTAGCTTTAACTTCAGTCCAGCAGAATTTGAGACTCTCAAGGCTTTTTAGCTTCTGTGACAGTTAAACTACTATCATCCTTTTAATTTCACCCTTTCAGTATCATTGGGTGAAGGAAACAAAACCAACAGCTCTTTAGAAGAAAACCATTCACTGCTGCACCTCAGATTTGGGGTCTTACTTCTCTTTTTAAAAAGGGGCATACAATTCAAATATACAGCCTGAAAGTTTAGGAGTTAAGCATTATACTTTCTTTTTTTTTTTTTTTTCCAGCTCTGTTTATAACCTTGCTTTTTTCAGCTTCTATTAAAAAGCAGCTGGACTATTCAGCTTAAATGAGAATTCTTCAGAAGCCTGAAAGTTAGCCRAGTCCCTCCACAGTGTAGCCCAAACAGGTACAGGCCCCATGGCTCAGGAGAGGGAGCTGAGGTAGCCTTTAGCACACCACAACCATATGATTCCTGGTTAGATGATCAACTAACCTGATGATAAATAAGCTGGCAGAGCCTGCCCAGAAGGGCAGGTAAGAGATTCCTGTGTCCACACATCATCTTGACGAACAGGGACAAACATGATCCCTGCCTGCAGAAGGTAAAAACCACATGCTCATTTTATTACTTATGTCAATTTTATCCCCAGTACAGGAAGAGGTATTTTGAAACGGTTAAACATAATGAACCTGAGCCATACTTGGCTGTAAATACTAGACAATTATCATTCCATTTATAGGCTCATAGGAAGTGTCATCTATGGAGCATCTAAACAGAGGATCCATACAAAGACATGCACATTACCAGTGCCCCACCTCAAATATTTGATAATATATAGCCAAAGAGGAGTTCTGAGACAACAACAAGGAGAGGAGGAAGATGGCTGGAGCACAGAAAGCTTTGTCAGACACAGAGCATGAGCAAACAGAGGCAGAGCAATAAATGGGAACAAAAGAAAGCAAGAGCAACAAAGAAGCAGTATGACAAGTACCTGTTACAGAAGGGAGAACAGGAGAGAGGGACTTTCCTACAAAGCATTCCTACGGTCCCACCCAGCTGACGGAAAACAAACCATCTTCAGAGCATATCAGATAGGGGAGGCGGGTTGAGAAACTATTTCCTGGAATGCTCTTGTTCATTCCAGCTACTTTGCAATACAGGTTTTCAATACAGATTCATCTGTTCCTGTGTCGCCAGGCCAAAATGAAGTAAAACGGAGGGAAAGATGCACTGACTGTCAAAGAATGCTGCACTCTGGAGACGCAGCTTCCCAGCTCAGCAGCCATCACCATTTGGGTTCCAGGATTACAGCAGTTTGTCGGCACGTTGGTACTCACCAGCAAAGGGATTTTTCCATTGAAATACATTGACCATAACATTTACAGATTTCTGCTACATCATGAAGGAAATGATAGAGTCCTTCCAAAGAAGGGCATCAAGGGTAACTCAGCAGAGGATGGTTGGTAGTGCTCCCTCACAGCTCATATAGGCCAGAATCAAACTGAGTCACCTAAGGGGGGGAGAGGGGAAGGGAAAAGGGAGGTGCACCACGCTCCTCTTCCTGTGCCCTCAGCATTAACATTTATGCCTCATTCATTTATATTGCATATGGCATTAGGGCTGAAGGCTGAGGTGCCCGGTTCTGCAAAAGCACTGAATAAGCCAAGACACCCCTGCAGTCCCTGTCAAAAGACAAACACTGCCCTCCTGATCTTTAATATCAGCAAGCAAATCATGGACAAAAAAAAAGGGGGGGGGGGGACCTACTTCAATTCCCCACCCTACTCCACCACCACTGAAAGCACCAACTTAAGCAAAATGGTATTTATGAAAAGTTTTTATGTGCTGTCACAGAGTACAAAGTAGACCCAAATGCCACCTTATTCTGAAGRGAGTAGTAACAACAGTGAAGAAGCATGTTTTATTTACACATTTGCGCATCAAAGTGCGTTAGTTCTTAGATTACAGAAACCTAGGTTAAAACRGACTGCGCTTGCCAGCCTGGCACGTCAGGTGTGAACAATGAGAAGTCCCTCCAGGTCCCTGGACAACGTTGGGATTATACTGCACAAGGTAGTCTGGATTTCCCTACAGTTTTACTTGCATCTTACCTGTCAGGAGGGTTAAAATAGGAAGCAGCAATTAGGTTTTGGCAGAATGATGTCAGCAGAAGATCAACAACCTGGAACAAGAGACAACACTAATTCCTTCTTGTTGGGCTATTTACCYAGATCTAGTTTTGTGCTGCACACATAAAATGTTTTCTAACATTAGAAATGAGAGACAAACATGTAAATGACATTCACCACAAGTTCTGCAGATCCACTGGCACTAAGAGATGGAAAGTAAAGTCCACAACAGCCTACATGTGATCATAACACAYAAATATCTAGGCAAGTCTTGTAAAAAAGCCTAGCTCATCACAGGATTGCTCTGATAGAATATATCTCTAGCTCTTTCCATCAGACATCCAACGATTTTCAGAAGGTTATAACACATGTGTAGTCTGYGTGGGGCACTACAAGAGAGGCAAATGGAAAAGCGTATTTCCTGTTTTCCACTGCCAGAGCAGCCTTTCACATGTACTCAAATACACTCTTCCCTCATCAACCCCACTCATTTCTCATCCCAAGCCAGATGGTACTTACGCTCTGATGGCAGGGTTCCAGGTCAGGTGCCAAAATGCTAACATGGATTTGAGAATTCAAAGCAGCAGCTTCATTTTCATCACTGCTGTGACCCAAGACACTTGAGAGTCTGTCAGATATCACTGCAATCTGTGCTGGCACATCTGCAAGAAAGTAACGGGAAGAGAACCAGGACTGCAGGCATGAAAGTAAGGAACTAGACAAAATCCACTTGGTCCAAGATTTACAACTCTGCATGAAAGGAATAAGAACAATTAGAGTATGTATTTCATTAATTCCTTACTTGTTTCATGCAATATRTACTCTAATGGGTCAGAGAGCGTTGTGTTATGAAAAGCTTTAATGACCAAAAAGTGTTAGCTGGAACACAGTGATCATCATCATTTTGGAAGGCAACATGATTTTTTTCCCCAATACCATTAGCAACTTGTATCAAGAATGGTTTTTCACACCAGAAAGGAAATAGCCTTCAAAAGGGGCTCCATGTCATCATGCTAGCAGCAGGAAYGGGACTGCCAGTCTTGGCAAAGAGTTGCTACCAAGTGATCACAAAGCAGCAGACCCAAAGTTCCAAACTCACGCATGGGAAGTCAGTCAGACATTAAAAATACATATTCATAGCTGGAAAGACTACATAGATCTGAAAGTTTACAGTCTTTGGGKAGCAGTGGCAAGTAACTTCTGCTGTTGCTTTGGCTAGAGTTAACCATATTTTATTAGTGCAGCTTTTGTAACAGTCGTTTATGGGTAATTATAACTTGCCCTTCTCCATACCTTCATATTTAGTCTGGTCCACAATCAGCACCCGTAGCTCAGCCAGTTCAGCCTTCAGCTGCTCAACAGGCTCTTCGGAATGGCTGGTCTCTACTTTTGATTCATCTAGATAAATGAGAGGGAAATGCATCATATTATCCTTGCCTTTGTGTATTACATCAGTTTATAAAGTATATTCAGCAATCTTTGCATACGTTTTCTGTAAAAGCAGCATTCATTCTCCTATAAACTACAACAGAACCCAAAACCATCAATCTGCCACATACACAGCTTTGTTTTTACACTCAAAAGATGCTATTTGATTAATCATTTATAAGTTTATGCCTAGTTTAGGAAATAATTTTGTTTCTTGTCCTTTAGGGGAAAAAAAAAAAAAAAAAAGAGTCTCCCTTCAGACTTTCCTTCCTACTTGCTTTAGCTCTCTGCCCCTTACAGAAACATTTGCTCTCTTCAAAAGACTGGAACCAGAGCTGGAAAATGCAGAGAAGCATTGCAGTGTGAATACTGTGTCATCAGCTTCTCCTCAAGACCAACAATATGTAACATCTCCAGATGTAACATGTTACTCGATTTGGGGATTTTTGTTTGTTAAAAAGAATAAATGAAAGGAAATTCCTTTTACCACTACAAATAAAGTGCCACCAGCAACAAGCTACCACAGCACAGCCCCAGAAACCATCCAGTGTCTCATACATGGGCCAAAAGTAACCTGACCATGAACAGGAGAAGTAAATAACAAGGTTAAAATGAATAATTGTTATAAAAGCACAGTAAAGCAACTGCTACGTCTCCTTTATGCGCTCGAGTGAGTACTAATGAACAGGACTGACCAATACGTCAATCCTGCCCTGCATCCAGTGTCTGTGCAAGAGGCCCGGCGATGGATTAGGGAGCAGGGATGCAGATTAGGATGCAGGGGATACGGATCAGGCTGATCAGAATGCAGGGGACGCAGATCAGGCTGTGCCACTAGAGGTCACTGGCAATTCAAACGCTGCCGCAGAGCTCTGGCTGCCCATTCTGATCCTGCTGATCCTGCCACCAAGGAACTCTTCAGTCCTGCTCGTTGCCAGGACAACCCTCAGGAGCCAGACTGCTGCATAGCTGCTATTTACCAGCACTGCCCCGCCACATCCCTCTAAAGCTTCAGCATCTTCAGAAAGCTTCAAGCATCCAAAGCGTCCTGAGCAGGAGTCAATTAGGGATTTATCTCTGTACAAGGACTATACTCATCACTAACACACTCTGCAAGTAATCTCCGTTCACTAGCCTGATCTTTTCATTTTGTATAAATTTATGTTGAGGATTTGCCCACTTTAAGACGCAAGTATTTGAAAAACCGATTTGCTGAAAAATACAGAATAGCTCATTAAATACATGTTACTCTCACACACACTGCCAGTAATGTGGCTAGTGATGAGATCTGAAATTAGAGCCCCTCCTCAAACACACGTGAACTATCAACTGCAATCCCCTTATTGCTGGCTCCATTCCTCCTGTTCTCCCATACCTTGCACAGTCACGCACAGTAATCCATTCTTCAAAAGAGACAATGGTGAGTTCAGACAGCAGAAGTGCCTTTATCCAAGGGATCAACACACCAGGTCGACACCCTGACTAGCTGGAGCTGGGAAGCGTTCAGGCTGCAAACGCTGATTCATGTAGATGTATCCGAGCGAGATTTAAATCAGCCAGCTCAGGCATCATTCGCAGCCTCAGCAGAGCAGAGCAGAGCTCCACATGGACTGCAAAAATCCCACCCAAGCAAGATAGGCAAAGAAAGCCAGTACAGCAGTAGCTGTTTAATACCTCAATAAGACATAAATAACATGCACATATTTACATACAGATTAGAGATCTGTATTTTTTTCTTTTTTCTGTAAATTTTTAATTCAGGAGAGCCTCATTTGAAATATTAACTTTTATGCAAATTAATGCATGAATGATTTGGGGGGGGGGGGGGGGGGGACGTTGTTTGTTTTTACCTTGTAAGATTTTCTCTTTCATAGCACAACAAGCTTGTATGTATGCTGAGTACAAGTTTGATGGTATTTTATCAGCTCTGTAACAGAGGGGGAAAAAAGGYATTTATTCTACCATATAACCACATTCAAACTTCAGAGTTATTAAATATAAGCATAAGCAACAGCTATGGTATGAAATGCAATTACAGAGGTTCCACAGCACATACAGCATTTGAAGCATTTTTTAAATCATCATCCAACCTGAGGGCCAGATATTTATACCCTAYGCTTTAATAGCAAGTATTATACACATGTAACATACTATTCATACAACACTACATGTGTTATACACAGGCACTAATACACTCTTATGTGATCTTAGTCATATACTCCACAAGAAATATGCAAGTTATGTGACAGGCAGTACTGACATCTCAAATGCAGCAYGTGATGGAGATCAAAGTTTGACCTCCAGCACCTGCTGGGAAGGCACRCAGTACTAAAATATATTACATTAGGCTGAGTAAAATTCAGCAGCTTCTCTTACRACTTCAATTTAAAAATAAGATCCAATCTTGTTAGAGTCAGGCTGGAATTACAAGGCAGGACCAAACGCCTCATTTGYAGGCAGCGTTACAGACATTTTTGCCATGATAAGCTACAGAAGAATTACTGGATTTAAAATAAAGCTGTTCCTTCAGTACAGAAAAGCACTTTTAAACATGCATACAGGACAAGCTTGAGTTTTGAGAGGGGTTGTGTTCTCCTGGGGCGTTATCCTACTGTCCCATAAAAACAGCTCTTGAAGCATTAACACACTAAGTTTTATCTTCCCCTTCTCCCATATCCCTTCCCAAAGAAAGGAGCTCTTCACAGGGGRTCTCATCATCTTATTGAAATTTTATATTCAGTCGTATCCCCTAAAGTTTGCATAAAAATATCTAGCCTGGAGTCAGAGGGCTGCATGTAATTCCTTCTAGAAAATGGTTTTAAAGCAGCTAGAGGACTAATTAGAGAACTGAAGACATTCACCTATGCAGATAAGCTATCTCATCCACAACCTGCAAGGCACAAATGAGCCTGGTTGTGAAGCCACGCCAAGCGGATTAGCCAACACACAGTGGTTTGCAAACAAGGTGTCAAAGCCTCAGATAATCTGATGTAAAAATCAAACATTCTGAAGACAAAGTCCAGAAGCACAGAAAACAACACTGGGAATTCTCAATACCTCTTTAAAGAGTCTATAAAAACCATGTGCACATCGGGGGTTTTAGGGAGCTGCAACAGAAAAGCAGGCAGGTTAGGAGTGAGTCACCTTTCTACAAACACTAAACGGGAGGATCAGAAAAACAAATACTAACCACACGTGGCCTAAGCAAAGCAGGAAGAAACCAGGAGGTATAATATGGTCGTCTGAAAATACTGAAATGGAGGATAAAGATAACAAAATATTAACAATCCCAAAGCAGTAAAGTGCCATTTCATTACCTCAAGAATTAGTTGGGTTCCTGCAAATAAGAAATATCATAGTAACATGAATAATCACAGAAAAATATCAAGTTCAGATTAGTCCAAAAATTATTCATTTCTTTAGTTTTGCTTTTTAATTTTTATAATAATGGTAGACTCCTCTTGCAGGTATGCATATGCCTTTTTATCCACTGCAGAAAAAGCCTCAATTTAGATAACTACTGAGGAAGTGGATAACATGTGAAGAATTTCTCAAGTCCCCCTTTGCTCACATGCTCAATTTTTCTTCTGCTTTGTTATTTTGATTTGGACTCTACTTTCCTTTTCTTTTCTTATTTCTTTTCCTTTTTTTTTTTTTTTTAAAGCTAAAAAAGTTTTGAGAAGCACACAGTACCTGGCTTCTATCACAGACGTTGGGATCTTCCTTGTGTTTTCAAATATTTGAATGGCCTTTTCGACATCACGGAGTGCCTGGCCCTGGGGCTAGCTCACACAAGTAACAAGGAGAGAAAGATGATGTGAGAAATCAGTGATGACAGTCATCTTTCCTGCTGGTTCTTTAGGGTTAGTAATAGTTGTCTGTGCTGTGAAGGTAAGTGACTGAATAACAAGAACTACCTGATATGCAAAGTAAAATTGAAAGATAGAAAAAACGAGGCCTGAAACATCAGCCTGCCTTGATAAGGCTCTTCTACATAACAGCTATTCTGGGTCAGCCCAAACATCCATGTAGTTCTGCATCCAACTCCTAGAGTGAGCAGCAGATACTCCTGTTTAACAGCCCTCCCTGGGGACAATATCATTTCTGTTCTGAATTTGTTGTACTGTTAAACCTGTTTTATTTCATACACTTTGAATTAGGACCAATATTCTTCACTTCCAGCCCATGCTACTAGAAACTGCACTCCACGCAGAGGGACTTCAGCCCTGGGTTTCTCTTTTTCAAGCTGCAGGACACCTTAAACTGCAACAACTCATGGCAGTTTCTTAACTGACAAAGAGATCGGACACACTTGGAAGAAATTAAATGAAGTTTTCACTTGGGAGTTTCAATTCGGAGGACTAGATTTCATTGTTGTATATTCACTTACCCTAACACCAGCCTGTATTTCATGTACTTCAGTTAATTGACAGTATAAGCAAAGAAACTACATTTGTTTTCTCCTATCCGCCTAATCTGCCATACTGTTTTGGCTGGTGATCCAAATATAGAAAGAAATGCAATTCAAAAGGAACAATAAAGCCAAAAGTTCCCCTTCCAATTACTATTATTCAATATACAACAAAGAACAAGAAAGAGTGAAACAGCAGTCTGTAGATTCCCCTCCCTCCCCCCTGCAAATCTCCTTTAGACAGGAACATTTTGAATAAACACCAAACAAGTGCTATGCAGTATTGAAGAGAACTGAGCATGCTTTCCCATGTAGTCAAATCATTAGGTGCAAACCCACACGGGGGAATGTCACCACTGTAACTGGTTGGTCTACTTACTGGCAGCCCAGTTTCCTGCAGATCCGTGCTCCGCATCTCCCCATCTCAGTAACCTCACTTCCCCTCATCCTACAACACCTTGTTCCTTACATCCTTACAACCTCTCCTTATTCCTTACATCTCCCTTAAATTCTCTGACAGAATCTTCCATTTATTTCATATATCCCACAATAGAGGATGGGGAAGAGGCAGGTAGCACTTTGTGGCTCCAAACAACCCATGCTGACTGGCTAGCTAAYGTAGGTGTTGCTTGGCCAGAAGCTGCCTAACTGTTCAGTTCCTCTGCAGCCTCCCTCTGGAAACACTTGTCAGGGTCTGTCTGTCCTCTCTGCAGGACTGGTTTTCATAAAACATAGGAAAAGTTTCCATATTTGTGACCTCCAACCCCTCTATCTTAAAGCTGGAGATCTGGCAACATGCTCAAACTTGGAGGGAATGGCAGACGGGAGGACAACATAAACCCTTTTCCACAGGAAAAGGGACATAGCTGATTAGAAAACTTTCAACTAGTACCTGCACAGATTCATCTGTGGAAGATAAATCTTCATAGAGCCCCATGTCTTCTATAGCAACCTGTGTGAGGTTAGAGAGATGGACGTTGTCACATTGTCACAGCCACTATTTTGACAGATCTGGAAAAATCTTTTTTCAAACAGACAACTTTTACTAACCTTGAGGTCAGCCAGTCTGGTTTTAGCCAGAGTGATGTACTCCAAGAGGATAGACCGATGTTTTGTTGGCACAAAAGGGGGGTACATTATATGGACCTGAAATGTAATGTTCAAAACAAAATTTGCCATTTTTATAGGAAATGACTGTCAACTCCTGATTCATTTTTACACTCATTTACCTCAAAGATTCCCCGAAGAGGACAATGTTATTGCCTGTTTTAAGAAATTCCGGTTTCATGGCAAATGAAACCTTTTCCCAACAAAAATCACCAAAGTGCTTAAACTTAGCTGCGTGAAAGGAATTCACCTTCTTGTCGAGGAAATAGAATCTTGTACTAGCTTTTTTTCAGGGAGAAAATATTTTGATTAATGCATCAGAAGTAATGCAATTATTATAATAACAATAATAATATACTGAACCTAGTCAAAGGCACATAATGCAATTACTATAATAAAAATAATAATATATTGAACCTAGTCAAAGGCACAAATATGTTAAGTGGAGCAGTTCTGTTTCAGTCTTTAGAAAACAACCTCTGTCAGCTGCTTCTCACCTTCAAGTATGGGGCTGCTTCAAAGGGTACCAGCTCTGACAGGAACTCAAAAAGGAAGACCAGAGCCTTCTTACTGCTCCCATGATGACCCCCAGCATTCCCAAAGGAAGCCTGAAAGAGGGAAAACGACAACGCTGTCTTTCCATGGGGAGAGAATCATATCTCAGCATTGTGTTAAACTCAGCACAGAAATCTCAGCTATTACAGACATCCATTTTTTAATAAAGAGACACTTTCTGGAGAAAAATCTCTGGAGAACACTTATAGAAGTTTCCACAGAAGTTTTTTCAAGTTTCTTTTTCAGTTTCCAGAAAACCCGCTATGTCAAACTCAAAGTTCATTCTGATGTGGTACAACAAGAACGTTCACAGTAGTTAAACAAGCAACACCAAAAGGCCCCAAAGGACTGAGATTCATCAGAGAACAGCAAACGTGCAGGTTTCTACACAGCATTATCAGGGCACTATAAGGAAAATAAGCCAGTCTGAGACCATACAAAACATAACTAGTTTACTTCCTGATACATCTTGAACACTTTATCAACAAAGGCTCAGGTGATATTTGCAAACTCACACAAAGCAATTTACAGTATAAAGTATGTAYGTGTTTACAACTAAAAGCTAATGACCCATTATCTATAAGGTCAGCAAACACAYCAATTACAGCTACACGCATGCGTACATCCAGGAAATGGAATGCTTCACGTGCAATAACCCACAGCTTACACAATAATAATACTGCCGTTTATCGAGATACCGAAATACATACAAAATTACAATTGTAACAGGAATGACACATCTGCATTCCTGACCAATAACTACAGAACTCAAGCTGGACATGAAAGATGAAAGAAGGGGAGACCAAATAAAGSCAAAAAAATATTTCCTTTGCAAACACAAAGGAAGTAATAAATATTAAACTATTCCTAATACCAAGATGATTGCTTGTTACTTTTTTTTTTTTAAATTCCTGGCTGATCTTGTCTGACATTAGCTTTTCCTGCCTAGCAACACACTCCGTATGAGTTTCTTGCATATATGGAACAAAGATCACCATGCCTCACTTAGTCTTACCTTAAACCATTCAGAGTAAGGCATAAACACAGCAGGGCCTTCTAGAGCAGCCTGACGAGCTATCAGGAACGCAGTGATCATATTCTCCATATCATAATTTTCAAAGGCCTTTATCAGCAGACAACTCAGTAGATCTAGAAACATAAAAAAATAACCTCAGACTTCACTCTTGGCAATTATGCTGGCATTTTCTATAGTAAATGAAGACAAATATCTGTGACGAAACATCTGCCAGGAAAAGGAGGACATGCACTGCAGCTTGGAGAACCTTTGAGACTCATTCATATCTTTTCATGCATCAGAAAGGCATTTTCAACAGTCAGCAAGTACTCTAGGATTTCAACCTCCAAGAATTGCATGGAGTCCAGCAATTAAATAATCAGTAAGATTCTCAGAAAAACAGGATCTGATAGCAAAGGTGAGATAGAAGAACTAAGCTTCAGTAACCACTACTTCAAATGAAGCTAGTTATCGAATAACCATTCTTTGCTGTATATTAAATTTGAGAAACAGCAGGCACAAGGTTTAGCACTCATGTCACAGCTGACTTTGAATACCTGAATGGAAAGGCAGAGTTCCTGTTGGTCTTTCCCCTGGGCTACAGGAATCTCAAAATAGCAAGTACAAATCCAACGCTACACCAGTCAGCGTGATTTCTCTGTTCAGTATCTGAGAAGCAATGAGCACTTATTAGCTTCCAAGCTTACCAATACCAACTTACCTTTGAACAGCTGCTCTGCTTCAGCCTGGCAGACTGCCAGCGTGGAAACACAGGACAGCACATGCTGCCAGTTCACTTCATGAGTCTCCAGGACTTGCTGCAGCTGGCAGATCGACTCCTTTGCACTGAATGCCACAAACAGCTGGAAGATAGTGATAGCAATTTGTTTTAGCTATGACATATAGCCTTCTGCAACAGTGAAATAACAGTGAAGATTAATATGCAGGTGCCTTTTGCATGATCTTTGAAAGAGACATCTTGCATGCATGTTTCACATCAGCTTTCCTGGGCCAGATACCTTTCTGGTTTTGAACCTGAGCTGGCTAAAATAAACAGCAATCTCCACTTTTTTTTTCAGAAGTGGCATTGCATTCTATAACAGTGAAAATCCACATCTTTCATTATCTTTGTTCTCATCAAGAACCTTGCACAAACAAAAATCCCTTTAGTACTTCTTCTTCATGCTACGTCCTGCCAGCAACTCCTGGCAGCTGATTCAGATTCTGCAAATTTTTAATAATCCCATTTCTGCCAGAGAGCAATTGTAACAAAAAAAGCAACAGAGGTTTTCAGAAATATCACTGAATATAAGACCAATATAATAGTGTTCTCTTTGAAAAACCAGGAAGACATACTTTGCGATATAAGGTAGTGAGCAGTGAGCAAGTTCTTGTAAAGGTCCACTCTCTCTGCATATGGATGGCATCAGACACTGTACCCGGAAAGAGAGAAAAAAAGTTTGCTCTTCAGCAATAGATTTAAAAAACAAAACAAACCCAAAATATTCCAACACACACATCAAAACACAAGATTTCCCTCTAGCTTTAACAGCCAGATACATTGCAAATTGCTTGCCGAAACCTTCCTTGCCCGTTCATCTTTGGAACGCAGACTATGGAAACAGGGACTCTGCCATTTCACTCCACTACTGTAATCTCAAAGCCATTCTGGAGCTCATACGTTCATAGGCAAACATAATGCATGCACAGAGAACCAGCAAGGAGTCATTTTGATAATCTCTTTCAACTGGAAGCCAGCAATGATGATACAGGTCTTCCATCAACAGGTAAGTAGCTCTAGATCATAGTTCAGAGTGATTATTTTACCAGAGATTTTGCAGCTCAAACATATTTCTTCCTAAAAACATCAGGCTTCACAATTAACAGTCACAGACTAGAAGCCTTCCTGCCTTTATACCTGATCTACCAAAATGAACCACAGAGACACCCAGTCAGCAGAGAAGGACCATGCTGTGTGCTTAAAACCAAACATGCAAGGGCCAGTTTATTCTACCCCTGAGCTCTCTGTGGTACCAGCTCTCCCACTCAGCTTCTCGACTTCTTTGCCCAAAACTCCTCTCAGAACTCAGAACTCTCCCATGTCTGCCAGTAAAGACTGCCATTAGATGTCACTCCAAGTATCTGTTCATTACCCATGGGCTGAAGCTCTATTTGAAAGAACTGATTTATTTATCTAAAGAGTATGAATCCTATTCTATAGGATTCAATATCTATTCCAGAGTATGAACCTTTGCTCTTCTCTGGCACTGTGCTTATACAGCTCCCAAGGACAGAGCCGGAGAGTCAGGCAGCACCACCGGCTCGACATCCCCCAGGGCAGACCCATTCGGTGAAGCCTCAGGGGATGGAGCTCCTGACCCACTGCAATAATCAACCCTGGAGAGACAATTACTTCTCCCCCCGATTCCTACCTTTCAACAGAGGGCTGTAGGTGAGAACCTCAGTCAGCGTGTGTCTAAAAAACTGCTGCAGGGAATCAGGATGAACTGCATTTTTATACATTGTCACATTGAACACATTTAGCCTACAAATGAAATAAAGAAATATTCAGAAACAAAATACAAGATCCATGATCAACAAGGTACTGATCATGACTGACTCATTTTTTCTCTACATCTATCTTATCAAATTGCCAGAGGAAAAATACTTTCTTTTATGTATTTTTAAAGTCTATTGGTTAATTCATCATTATTAAGCTATCATATTTACAAACTTGAAGCAAACGTACACCCCTGCACAGGATGGGAATAGAGGCTAACATGTACAAAGTGCTTAGACAAAATGGGTTTGGAAGCAAGAATTCGAGGAGAAGCTGATGGCACCTTCCAGGTGTTTCTGCTCAGAAGCAGGGTGAGAAAAGCTGACAGGATAAACCCACAGCATGCGAAGAGGGGACTTCAAGATTAGTTCCAACGCTGCTGAAAGACTCTTTAGTGCCTTACATACATCTTATATGCACCGTCACYTGGTTTAGTTACTACGTTTTATTAGGGAGGAGAATACTAAACGTAAGTGGCACCGGAGAAAGATAAAAATAGACATCCACCCAGTTTCAGTAACTAGTGTAACAGTGGACAAGAAAAACCTTCCCGACATTATGCAGAGGAATAATGTTTCTTACCAGCACCCCATAGCTTGCAACTTGGAAACATCTTCCTGCTTCTCTTTACCAACGGCATCAAGCACCCCTAGTATCCCAAAGAAATCAAATGAGAGAAATGGAAATGGAAGGAACTGTGACAATACAACATGGAGAAGCTATGCGGAACAAGCAATCCGTGCATCTTTAAGAAGGTGACCCCATTAGGGAAATGGGCAGAAGCCATTCAAGGTCATTAAATTCTTATGAAAATTCCTCAAAGCAACATAAGGGCTCAAAAACTATTAACACTAACCTTGAACCACTTCAAAAGCATCCCCAGGAATGTGCTAACAATTAAACCATCTAAAAATGCACATGAATTAATATTTAATTTCCAAACCCAATCCTAATTGCGCAGTGCATCTGCTAGTGTAAGCACTGCAAAGCTGCACTCCAGAAGAGAAAAAACTGTCTGGAGGCAGGGATTTCCACAGGTAAGATTTATATTAACAATCCCTCGAAATCATGTTCTTATCCACCCACGTCAAACAAGCAACGAGAGAATGCTGCTGTGAATGCCACACATTTGTAACAGCAGTGAGATGTCACCATCTTACATTTAGCGTTACTTAGCAGCATTCCTTCAAAAGCTAGGCCTGCTCCTAAATGACTGGCAGAGTTCAAAAACACTAGCAGCTTGCACAGCATATTGCCTTAACATCAGACTGCGCAAAGCCCATGTGCTTAGAGAGATCCTTTGCTTTACACCCTGCAGCAACAGCAGTTCGGTTTCTTGTCCCATCCTACCTTCAAAAGCCTCCTCTTTTGACAGTGGAAAAGGTTTGGGGGTGGGGGGGTTCTTTAGGATTGTCTCAGTGAAGCACTCTGAAATCTACTGAACCAAGGTAGCAGAACAGGTGTCCCTCACGTGCCTTTTGGAAGGCAGTCCACAGCACTAATGAGCAATACTCTCCTCCCCTGCAGAAGAATACTTTACGGTTAAGTAGGGGAGAATAGAGAAAAGGAGATAAACTCTGCTTATCCTTAGGCACAGGAGTTCACTATAGCAAGATCATTAATATGAAGCAGAGTGCTCCCATTCTACTCTCAGCCTGTYCTTCTCCTCCTGTGAAGGTCTTTATGAATCCTAAATTATTTTGCATAAAGCACCCTAACGTTCTTCAAAGCAGCTGATTAGTTATTAAGTGAAACCCTTCAAAAGTAACCCAAAAGTATGCACTAACACAAATTCTTGTATAAAACTTGTTTCATACATTTTCACATGCATAGACCAAGCCAGTCAGCAGCAGCACAGGCTGTTCGAATGAGAAGGTCATATGAAGAGCAGGTGAGCAGACTCAAACCTGCRACTCCCAGCAGCTCTTACTGCTTCCCTTTTTAGAATTACTCTGCAAGGCGTGTAAGGCATCCCGGTCTACAGACAGTGCTCTCTGGAAGACAGGGCACAACGGATCAGGCTGCCGGTGCTCACATGCAGAGATGCAGAAGGGACAGCAGTAGCCCTTGTGTTATGTCCTGGCTTTCAGTAATTTTACAACAAAAGGAAAGCACTCATTTTTACAGTAGCACTGAGCATGTTGCTAAAACTTGCCAGCAAGAAAAGTGGTAAAGCACTGTCACTAAGGAGACAGAAAAGCAACAACAGCCATACAGTAGGATTAGACTTATATCCTGGTCTATAGCACACGAAGAGTAGTAAGTGAATGCCTCCTCTGCAGACAAGGCTGTACAGCAGATAAAGCAACTCACCACGAAGCTCGTCTGTGACACGACAGAAAACACAAACCTGATGTGCGTTTAATCATTTTGCATTAGGATTTGCAATGCAAATCAGGCACTACTGTGACTCAGCTCTCAGCAACATCATCATGACTGTCCAGGACACAACAGGTATATTGTCCATGGGACAGTTCTTGAAGATTGGCCATTTAAAGACTAAAAATAGATGACTTTGCTCAGCATAAAAAAAATTGTTTTCACAAATCATTGGTTTGCAAATCCAAATCATGAGTCAGGAATAGCTTACTTGGATGTAACTCAGTAAATTCAACATCTAATGTACTAAGCAGAGTAAATTACCCCAGCTTAATCTCTGCCCTACAATAGATTGGACTGCTTCCAATCAAGCTTGTTTAAAATCAGCTCAGATATCTTTACCTGATGATGCAGCTAGGAGTGTCAAAAAGAGCTAGCATAAAAGGCAAGGAATTATCTGCAGTGTGAGAAGAAACTCACTGTACAGGAGAGAAGGGGAACTAGAGACACAAAGGCAGTGATATAAATATAATGCACGATACAGGAAAAGCACCCTAGGCAAAGGACTTCTCCAAGCCCTTAAAGATTTAGCAAAGAACAAGGAATATAAGTCTAGAAAGAACAATAATTGCACAAAGTTACAGATAACAAAAACACTTACATGTCAACATTCTTTGTAAAACAGCATGACAGATCTGTTTAAAATTGACAAATTAAGACCATTTAGTGTTTAAAAGAGCTATAATTTATGCAGAAAAGGTAAACTGACTCAAAAAATTGTTATCCCTTTTACTTTCAAGATTAACTTTTACCTTTTACCACAGGCTTTACTGTAGAAGAGATGCAATAGACAGACAGACAGACAGACAAGCATCTTCCATGTTTATCAGCATTCCATGCTTCACATTAAAATGGAAAAAAGCAATCAAGGTGAAACCAAGGAAGATAAAATGACAGGCCCTTGACAGGTCACCTTGGAGGAGCTTTCAAAAATAAGAAAGAAAATCTCTGTCCTGGTTTCACCATTTCCTCCTCACCCACTCCAGCACATGGGACACTGCCCTTTGATTGTTGCTCCAAACTCAGATTTATTCACGTTCAGCAATGCACAGACATATACAATGGAACTACTCTTTTAAATAACCATTTGAAAATATTTTAATTTTGCCTTACATGGGGGACCTTCTTGAATTCCAACTTCCTTCCTAGTTCCGAAGTTTGCTGAAAGCCATTCTGAAGAAACGTGATCACAAAGTCTGCAAATCAAGGAATTGGTGCTTCAGCATCCTTTTTCAATAAAGATATTCTGCTCTGTTACCTCCCCATCAGTCTCCCAAAAGGATTCATGCCTGAAAAGCATCATTCTCAATACAGCACAGTCAGCAAGACTGCTCAGTTCTCAGTTACTTCTTGGAGTAAAATCACTCCCGGCAAAAAGACCCAGAAGGATCAATGACAAATGCCACATGGAAACTTTACAAAAATAGAAAGACCAAGCAATTTACAGCTCTCACAGTCTATTATCACTCATCACTGTAGAACTCACACAGATTGTACCTGACCAACTGCACTGGTCCAAATGTCTGACTACAGCCCTCCTATCAAATTGCTTAGGGATTTTTTCTGAATCAAAATGCAAAGTAAATAATAGAAAACGATGGGACGGGGGGGATGGAATTGTTAAGTTTTTCTGGTCCAAAAAATCCTGGCAGAAGTGCCATGCTCTTGATTGAGATCATGCCTCATACACCTTGCAACTACACTTACTTGTGATACCATATTATAAAAGGATATAGAAATTCAAACCAATTTTTGCTGACGGGGAAGAGTTTGATAAATTCACCAAATATAAAAATATATTCCCCTCACTGAAACCATGCAAGAAAAGAAGGCAAAGTGAGGCCTCTGTTCTTATCCCTCTGAGCTTCTGACTTGTACAGCCTGCTGCAGACTCTGAAGATGAGCAACCTGACCTCTACTTTACTAATGCCCAGTTCAGTGCCTTGCCTGTGAGAACACGCCCAGAAAGCTCCACATCCTGGGAGGACTCTTCTGTCTGCTCACAAAGGCCACAAAGGCTGCTGCACAGCCACTCCACCACAGCGGGAATGTCTGGGTTGCTGAGAACAAAGAAAAGCATATTCAATTCAATACTCTATTTTTTGTGATGCTTGGTTTTTTTGCTCCACCATCTTCATGGACACAGGAAAGGGCAGAGTCCCACATAGATGGCTCTAGATGTGGCATTTCATTTCCTTAGCTTGGGCCACCAGAGCTTTATTTGCTCCATAAACGAGTGTAAAACAAACACATCCAAAGAAAAGGAACTCATATTTAAACTGTGCGTGAGCTCTGAAGGCTTTTTTTCCCCTCTGCAGGYCTATTAACAGACTAGTAAACCAGTACCAAAGGTCTAAAAGATCACTGTAATGTTCCTTTGTCATCATAAGAAAACAACCTGGACTCTACAGATAACAACCGATTTTAGCTGCTAGCTCTATATGAAAGGGCCGTGCAAGGTTAAAAACCAAACCAAACCCCAAAACAAAACAACCCCCTCCCCAAAAAAACCCAAACCCCACTATTCAAGAGATTAACTCTGCCAAACCTAACTGAAATGCTGGCTTTAAGATGGTAGAAGTCCACAGTTTCTGCAAAGCAAGACCTCTGGTCAAGACCAGCCTTAATTTGTACTGGCTAAATAAGAATTTCCAAAGCAGATCGCAAGGCATGGGCAGGGGGACTGAAAGCTGAGTTAGTGATTCCTCTCCCGCAGGACAGGGTAACTATCTGTACGTGGCCATCGGTGTCAGTGAAACAAAACGCTACACAAAACATTACCTAGAACAGTCTTCAGAGGTGATTCACACTGAACCATTTTGCTTCACCGTGCAACTGATTCAGCAGCCAGCGAACAACCAATTACCCCATCCTAAACCATGCTAACCCAGGGTAACCTCTCAAACCCAGGATAACTGCTTAAATCCTGCTAATCTGATCACTTGCAAGCATCTGACTATATTCTTAGTCCAGAATACTCATGACTAATCCCTGATTACATTTCAATAGGTTTTAAGAGACTGCAAACCTATAAACCTCTGCTCACCTCTCCAGCAGTTCTTCCAGTCCGACGATGCTGCCTCTGTGCAGCTGCCACACAACTTCCAGCAGTGGAGGGGTCTAACAGAGTGCCATAATTAGGTCACAGAGTATAACTGACAGTTAACATTAACATTTTGCTAACATAGACTACAAAACCCCATCTAAATTCCATTTATTCAGACTACTCAGGACTTACTAAAGCTGTAACAAATGAAATATCAGATGTGGGAAGATTACATTTGATTTATTCCTTCCTGCAAATTTTGAAGGGTTGAGAGCTGTAGACACACCAACATTTGAAATTTTCACGGTCACGTAATAAATATCTCTGTCTTTGCCGTTCCCCTGGAATAATCCTGATTCTGCACTTTCAAAGGTGCAGCGGCTACCCCAGAAAACAGGTAGTAGCACTAAGTTTCAACTCTTACTAATTCAGATTCGGAAACAGATTAGAGAATTATCACTTAGCCTACTGACTGTTTAGTCTCTGTGAAGCGAGTATGATTCTCTCAAATCCATTTCACAATAGGAGATTACAGAAATAGACACTGCAACTGTAAAAGCAGAGAGCCCTATGGACAGCAACAGGAAGAGTGAACACCACTTCAAAGGTCCTGCTCCTAAATGCCAGGCGAGCCAAAAGCAAAATCAGCACTATGCTGAATTTCAGCGTGGATGAGGCAGCTGCCCTTTCATGCCGTACTGAAAGGCATCCCTGCAGCTCCAGCATGGAGCAGTCTGTCCCTGGATGATGCCCTGTGTCAGCAAAACATGAGGCCTAGACACACCAGGAAGGGGGAAGATGGTAGAGTAACAATTCCCCTCCGTTCCAGCCTCCCTACAGAAGCACTCCAGTCTAGAAACAAAGTCATCCGAGGGCACTCGCATGACTTAAGAAAGAAGAGGAAGAAGTACTTGGGAGTCTTGGGGCACACAAACCATTCAGAAAAAAAGCCCCTAGCTTTCCACAGGAACTAGTAGCTGTTTCTTAGCGTGAGCCTAGACTCCCCCGCCTACACTTTGTCTTCGAGAACCTAATCCTTTACTGTAACTATCTCAATTACACAGCAGTACTTGATTTCTACGTCTACCTGAGAACAAGCAGATTTTATCAGCCTGTAGAACACACTGGATTCTATTTTCAGCCTAGGATCGGTTATCTGAGACTACAAAATGCCTCTTTATCCAGGCAGATCAGAATCTTCCTTCTTTCCCACCAGAGTAGTGAGTAACCAGAATTGTCCTGCTCACAAAAAGTCCTTAACTCTTGTAAGAGCAGAACTTTTCATAAGAAAACAAACTACCCAAATCAAATCAAGACAATACCTTTGTGAAGCAACACAATCTGCTACCCACTATCACGTTTCTCCCAAACCACTTGCTCCATGAACTCACTCAGGCTTATCACAGTTCCCAGATAAACAGAGCAGAGAACCAAAATGCCAAAGACACACTGAACGTTGCTGGCAGAGCACATAAAAGACTATGAGACTGTGTCATCTCACAGCCAGCTGGGGGATTTTCACTGTCTGGTTAATCGATCTGGACTGCTTCACCCAGAGACCGTCTGATGGAAAGAGTAGGCACCATACTGCAACAATAGCAGTAAGTCAGTGAACTAAATAGGAAAGAAAATTATACACCTCAAAGTTTCTATTAACTGCACTGCCATCTCAGGTGAGTTTAATCCCATTACCCACGCTGCAACGTACAGACACCGTCTTTGCCATGCCCATTCTGGCTTGCTAATGAAAGCCAGCCCTGCTCAGTACAAACAGAAACAGTTAAACATCTCCTTCAGAGAGGCAAGAACGCTGTTTGCCTAGCTCCAAAAAAAGCTAAAACTCGACGACCAAGATACTGTCAACTTTCCTTTGCGGCAGTTTCTCAGTAGAAGCGGCCACACAATTTTAATGATTCATTTGTTTCCAAATCTCTGCTAAGTTCTCTTCAAAAAAGGAAAGCCTGCTACAGAGGCTAGGAAGCCGCCACTGAACTTGTTTTTAAAATAAATAAATGAAAACAAGAAGCTCTACCCACACTCCAACATATTTAGAATTCAACTCATGCTTTTAAAAGCTCAGAACCTCCTCTGTACACAAAAAAGCCATCTCTACCAGAAAAAGCCACCATGGGAAATGGAATGCAAATCACAGCATTTCACTAGTCCATTTCAGAGCCATCCCTCTTTCACTGGACAAGAGAGCTGAACACATCCTACTGGATCCCTCAGACGAAATCTAACATTCTGTAACACAGCAATGCTTCTATTGCAGAGTTCTTACCTTCATTTTCCACATTTCTTGACAGAATAGTGATCGACAGAACACATTGTTCGCCAGCAAATCCTTGACCGTTAGAAGCAAGCATGACAACCTTTTCTGGAATCACACCCAAAAATAAAGCAGAAATAAAAGAATGTGTTATTTACAAAGGGAATTAAAAACCCAGTTCGTCACTCTTCCCTGTTTACTGCTTTCTGAAGGCTTGAATAACGGAGGGAATTCAAAGGCAAGGCCTGAAACCTTTCATTTTAAGGTTGAGTTAAAGGCAGCCAGGCTGACAGCACTGACATCTGGTAACTACTCAGAGGTGACATGTACCAGTAGTCACGGCACAGCTTTTGCACAGAATAACCACAACCACAGCTCGCTACATCGCAAATTGGGAAGATTGTTAAAGATAGGACAACAAATAAAATAGACCAAACCATGCCAGAGAAGGTTGAGCTACGCTAAAAATGGTAATACAGTATCTGCTTAGACAATTCCGTCTAACATTGTAGTTTAGCAACAGACAGAAAACTTCATTTCCAAGCTGTCAAAACCTAGATGCTTTCCTGTACGAGATGAGAACACCACACTTCTGTGAGCATATCAGACATATATATATGAATAATTGGCTGCTCAGGTCCTGTAGGTTTGTTGACTTTATCAACAACAGGTAAAGTGGGTTTAAAGTCAAACTTAACAATACGGTTTTCTTGAAAAGCTGAATGCAAACTTTCTCCCTTACTCTCTGTTCCAAGTTCAGCAGCGGGGCTTGAGAGGAGCTTGTGGAAGCCTGGCAGATCTGCTCGATGTTGGTAACAGCATTTTTGGCTGCCAAGATTGCTGTGGGTACACCCAATCTTGAGGCCTGTTCCTGCAGAACGGAGGCTGAAAAACAAAGCAGAAAGCTGACAGCATAAGAGAGAAAAACGGATTGAGCACATGACTAGGAACAGAGAAGTCCCAGGCCTTAAAATTCTTCCAACACTGATGTCATTTATTGCACTGGGAAATCAACTTTATCCCCTTGTATCATTCCTTTCCTGTACATAAAACAGTGGCAGAATTACCAATACCAGAGAGGTGGAGCATCCTTGCTAAGTAGATTTTGCATTTTAGCCTTGCATGGCTCACAGTGACATTTTAAAATAAAATATTCAAAGATCTGACTTTGCCAGGTATGTCATCACTGGACAAGTAAGGAACGAGCAGTTAAGAGAGAGACAAGGAACAGCAAGAAGAAAGTAAATTCAGATTATCAAGAGAGGAAAAAGGTGGGATTAAGCTTGCAGAATGGTGAATAAAAAGGGAAGGAAGTGAAATGCATTTAACAGGTAGAAATGCAGTACATAATGAAGCATTAATTTCCATTTCTGCCTCCAACAGATACTCTTTCACTCACCTATAAATGATTCTGACAGTTCTTTCCGGTGCTCTATGCCACTGTCTTCAGCTGGCTTGACTGAATCTTCCACCTGGAAACAAAACAAAAACGTAACGATCTTATATGTCTATTTTGCACATATATAAATATATTCCCTTAAAAACTTACTTAGCAGCTGTGTCATTCTAGGGGGCTAAAACAATGGAGATGAAATCAACACCTAGCTCCTACATGGTCCTGATAAGCCAGAGATTTGGGCACTTTATAAAGGACACAAGTACAGCTATCTTCATTTTATGCAGAGAAAGTGAGATACAGGTCAGCTAAGCTACTTGTGCACAGTCACGCAACACAGCAGCAGCAGCAGCACCAGGAACGGAGTTTCCAGCTTTCAAGTCGCTTCTGTGAAGCCACGCTGGCCACAAATATTTGAGGAAATATTGCAAAATGTGAGATCCTTTTCTAGTTCAGTCTCCATTTTTTCTAGAAGACAAATATTCTGTAGAGAAAGAAACACCCTTCTGGCTGAACTATAGGAAGTACCTGAATTGCCTATTCAAGCTATCAAAATCAAAAGCTTTCTCTAGTGCGTGAGGACAAGGTAGATCACAGTCAAGTCAGAAGTTTGGCTCAAGTGTCTATGTAGATCTATTACACAGGTTTTCATAAGGATAGTCACATTAGTCAGAAAAGGTTGCCAATCCAGAGAAAACCCTACCATATTCTCAATAAACCAGTTCCAACACCGAGCAAAAGGTGCTGGATTTCCATTTGTCCAAATGCAAACAGTCCCCAGGCTTGACCATTTTTCATCCGCAACAACAAAATGTAGAGGAATAAAAGAAAAAGAAAGTCTCACTTCTACAAAGACCTCTAAATTTCCTCTTACTTCTACAGTGCTGTTTCTTTTTGCTTATTGTAAAAACAGTGTTCCTCAGACATTTATTTTATGGTTGCACTAGAAGGGACCGGACGGAAATCTGTCTACACCAGGAATCTCCCGGAATCTCCCACCTGACCATTAAGTCGCCGGCCTGTCTGCTCTTACCTCCAGGAGGAGGTCGTTCAGGTTCAGATGGCGATCCAGAAGGTGAAGAGCGGCTTCCTGGAGCTCTGCTCCGCTCCCAAAGGTGCTTTTTCGTTTCCTGGCTCTCCCTGCTAAAAAGTTTGGATTTCCTTTAAGGACCAAAGCTGGTTTTGGCCCTGGCTCAGCCAGACCTCCCGTCAACGCCTCCCTTGCCCATGGCACAGGTCACACACGCAGCCCCTCACAGACGGGGCGACGGCGTTCCCAGTGCCCACGTTAGCCATCATGGTGACAGGAGTGAGGCTGAGGAGGGACGTGGGACATCTCCTCAGGGCCAGCGCTGGCCTTCGGCAGGCCCTGCCACAAGGAGCCATCGGCTCCAAAAGCCCCTCGGCCCAAGGGGCTGCCCAGAGACCCTGGCACGAGGCCGCAGGGAGGCTGCTGACCGCAGGCAGGGGGTGCCTGACAGGGGCTGGGGCTCGGGGGGCTGGGCAGGGCCTGAGGGGCGGTGGCGAGGTCACCGCAGCTGAGGGAGTGAGGGGCTGCCGGGGTGCCAGGGGCTGCGCGGGCCACAGGAGGGGCGGTGGCGGAGGGCAGAGCAGGGACATTCACCCCTCTCCTGTCCCTGTAGGGGGGGACAGCGCCAGCCCAGGGCCCAGCGCCGCCCCGGCCCCCACCTACCCAGCAGCTCCCGCAGCCTCCTCCCGTCCGGCCCGCCCGCGCCCGCCATCATGGCGGCCCCTCCCGCTTCCCGCCAAACAAACCCGCCCGCCCTGCGTCGCCATTGGCTGCCCGCCGCAGCGGGGCCGCCGCTGCCCATTGGCTGGAAGCGCGGGGTGGTCCCGCCCGCCCGCGGCCCCCCCCTTCCCGCCATGTTGGTGGCGGCGGTGGTGGGAGCCGCCATGTTGGGGAGGTCCGCGCTGGGGGGGGGGGTCTCCTTAAAGCCCCAGCTGCCGCCATCAAGCGCGGGTTTTGGTGGGGCACATGCGACACAGGGAGGGAGCGTTTGTCCCCTCTGCCCCCCCGGCGATTGCGCGAACTCCCCTGCGCTCCCGGGAGCCGGGAGGGCCCACAGCCRGAAAAAAGCAAAATCGCTCCCAGAAACGTGGCCCAGCGCTGCGGTGCTAACACGGGGGGCGGGGGGGGACACCCGCGGGGGACACGTCTCACTTTGTCCCCTGGACACATCTTGCGGGTAGCGGGGGAGCAAAAACAGGAGCGAAGGAAACGATCGCGCCCAGGGGAGCGGGGATGGCAGGAGGCCCAGGGAGACCTGGACCCGCGCTGGGTGTGTGGGGCCGGGCAGCCTCGCGTGGGCCCGTGGCCGGCAGCCTCCCGTGGCCACGCAGCCTCGCGTGGGCCCTGCAAAGGCAGGAGGAGGCGGAGGAAGGGACTCCCTGGCGGAGGCAGAGGGGAGCTGGAGCATTGAGGGAGGTCGGGAGTCGTTACAGAAGAGCGGAGGGGAGCTTGGGCAGGGGTTAGAGGCAGCAATTAGAGCGATCAAGAAGCCGGAAGGACTCATGGAAGGACTCATCTGCGATGGAGTGAAATATTTGCGTTACTAAGGAAAGGAAAGGGCCTGCCTCCAGCCGCCTCGGAGAGAAGCAGCAAAGAAGAAAAGGGATTATTTGGCAAGGTTCAAAGAGATAAAGACGATAGGATGGGAGCAGGGGCAGGGAGAGGAATTTCGGCTGGGGCTGGAGGGAAGTCACCTTGCCTGCGAGCAGTTTGAGGTCCAAGTTTGCCCATTCCCGGGGGGATAGCTGCGCTCCAGCCAGGGGTCACGGCGCAGAAATGTGGGGACACCTGCGGGCTCATTCCCTGCCCGCTTCGTTTCTGTCTGATTTGGTGCCAAAATGTAGCTCCGGCTCTCCCGTGGGCCAGGACCCGTGTTGTGGCCCCTCGCGCGGGATCCGCCAGCCCGGCCTTTCCGCGGCAGCCGCGGGGTCTGCCCTGGGTCTGCCCATCCTCACGCTTCAGGCCAGCGGAGCAGCTCTCCGCTGCGTGAAATCTAACAATAGATTTCTCTGTTTTTAATACTACTAGCAGCTTTCTGCAGCCTTACTGGTTTACTAGCTTGCAATGAGCAGCACTTTGCTATATTTAATCCTGCATGTGAGGTATCCTGAGTTAATGCAGTCTGCCCAGAGAATTGGTTTTAATTAAAATATTAATGAAGACGACTCTGGAAAGGAAATGGAGCTTTACCAACTGCTCTGTGGTTCCAGTGTCTCTGCCTTTCCAGCCCCCAAGCCCTCCCAGTGCCTCCATCCGGAGACCCTGAAGAGGCAGCTTTCCCCGGCCGGGCAGCGCGGCCGGACCCTGCTCCCGCGCCGGAGCCGCTCGGAGGGCAGGACCGGCACCGAGGCCGTAACCCGAGAGCCGTGTCGACACAGAGGGGCAGGGAAGCCCTCGGGTTCACCACCCCTTCGTTCACTGCAGAGCGAAAGGCTCAGGGCCTCGTTGCCTTTCCCTCGCCCTTTCCCTTGGCCTGGTTATTGGTACCTGGCCGAGGGGAGTGTGAAACCCTGCCAGACCGGAGACCTTTGCAATAAAACTGACCCTGCGAGGCGGACAGCTTTGTGGGATCAGGCCCGATCTGCTTTAGCACTGTGTTTGTGAGCCACAGCAGCCTGGCAGCAACAGGCTTGTCTGCGTCCCGCGTCCTCCTGGGCTGCGCTCGAGGACGGGGCTGGCCAGCAGCACGCGCAGACCGAGACTGCTTTAATCGAGAGCAGAGATCCGGGCGCGCACGCTGCTCCGGAGGGACTGCTCAGCGCGGCTCGCTCCGCCAGGCCGGCTCACCTGGAGCTCGGGTTTCTGGATGCTCCAGAAGTTAATCCGTGCGGAGCGGAGACCAGTGAGTTCTCACCAAGAAGCAGCATCCGAACAAGGGACCAGTCCCGCACGTCCCGGGAGCCAGGCGCTTGCTTCTGGCTGCGTCTGCGGAGGGTGAGCAGCACGCACACCGCGAGCTGACTTTGTAAAACCTTCTCTCCTTTTGTCGTCCAAGTTTACTGTGACACCTAATGCAGCTGGAACATGTGCACCTAACCCCACAGGTGCCTTCGGCAGTCATCTTTACCTCCTGTGGCTTTTTAAGGATGTTTTTTGCGTACGACAAACGAAATCCATGTGACTGTCTTAGCTGAAAACGCATTGCGCGCAGCACGCGACCCTGCTGCCAGCTGCTCCGGGAGCCGCGCGGGGAAGGACCGCTGCCCTCCGCCCCGGCTCCCCAGCCGCCTCTGCAGCACGTTGTGCCTCAGTGCAGAGGGTGGCAGGAAATACGGACATCTCACACTCCTGTAGCACTTTGTAACCTTTTCCCAACCTTTTCATTTTTTCCTATTTCTTTTAATTAAATTTCCCCTATGCACATACGCGCTTTGCTTTTGTTTGATTTTTTCCAAGACAGTGGCTTTTAATTATATCTTGATTTCATATTAATTACAGTTCTACCCAAAGCAAGGGCTTTGTGATAATTCAAACGTATTCCCATTAATCCTGCAGGTTGGGTTATCGTTGCCTTCAAACACCCGGCATCTTTCCTGCTGTCCCCGACGGTGCCGCCCTGGCTGAGCCTGGAGGGCACCGGCAGATGCTTCCAAACGCGACGCGGAGCAGGAGCCAGCAGCGGGCTCAGCCCCACGCGTACCCCCGGCGAAGCGCAGCACGCCGAGGCTTCCTCCCTCCAAAGTCCCGTCCAAAGCAGGCTACAAAGCCGGCTGATTACAGGGTAAATGTCGCATTCAAATCTCACCCATCTATGCAGAAAACGAGACCCGGACCTGAGCATCACAGCCCAGGAGAGACGTGTTCTCCTTCTCGGTGCCGGTGGGGCTCTCTGCAGCCGGCTGGTCCGTCCTGCCCCTGTTCCCATTCCCCATTTCCCCCATCGGCTCTGTGGACCACAGCAGAGCAGAGTCAGCGGGTGCTCCAGTGCACTCGGACAGCCGGGACAAGCCCTTGTCCCCGCCATGTGCCCTGCGGCACCAAGCGCACACGCTGCCTTGCCGTGCTGCCGTGTCCCGTGGGGAAGCCGTGGGGCAGCTCGTGCCAACGGGACCCGCCGCGAGCGGGGCTGGGCAGAGCGAGGCAGCCGGGCCCCCAGACACAGCACCGTCCTTGTTCCGCACTTTCCTTGGGCAGGTAACGATGGAGGAGGTTAACGGCGCCGTTCCCGACTCGCCCCCATGCACCTGCTCCCAGGCCAGCGGCTGGCGCGTTCGATAACCCCACAGACGCCTGGAGACGTCGGGGCATCCCTGTCCATCCTGCTGCTTCCCGAATCCCAGCACGCGTGTGTTGGTTCCAGCATACGCTCGTGGGTTAGCAGAGCCGAGACGGGGCGGGATGATCCTTTATCATGAAAATGGGCAGCTCATAATGACAAGAGCTTCAATTCGCTCCAGCTGACCTTTCGCAGCGGCCCGCTGCTCTCTCTGCGCGCCAGGACTGCGTTTCCGGAGGCATCGCCCGGTCCTCCGGGAGGGAGAGGGTCTGCAGGGCCCTGCCGGGTCGCTGGGTGCCAGCCCCGTTTTCAGGCACGGTGGCATGGCACGGTGATGGCGCTGATGACGGCATGGCATTGCCGCCCGCCCTGTACCTGTGGGCCATCGGCCTCCACTTGGAGAGTGAGAGAGACTCCGGCTCCCCTTCTCAGCACTTTCCTGGTGGCTTCTCCTGGTTGTGGTCATGCCAAAACCACACTGCAGCATAAGGAGCTCTTCCATTTTGCTGCTTTTCCGGCATTTTTATGGTCACGGCCGGACCTCTTCTCCCCCCCCTCGCCCCTCTGCGCCGTCCTCGCCGCCGCCTCCGCGGGAGATGCTCCGCAGCGAGCGTGGGCACCGGCGCGGCACGCCGTGTCCCAGCGGCTGCGCCTGCAGCACCGCTTCGCCGGCGGCATCGCCTGCCCGGGGCTGCACCGCGCTGGCAGCGGCTCGCGCATCGCCTCCCTCCTGCCGGGCTCTCCGGCCAGGCGACCTGGGATTATCCCAGAAACTCCCGCTGCTGCTCGGGCTTGAGCTGCTGATTTTCAGGCCGTGTCTCCTACGCTGGCCGGGAAGGCCTGCTCCTTCCCGGGTGACCTCCGGCCACCGGAGGTGACCCAGGGCCGTGCGGAGGCCACGCACGCCAGGCTGCAGATGCAGATTCCTGGGGTGGGCACCTCGTTGCAGTGTCACCCAACAAAGCTCCCCTGGAAAGGCCTCCACCGCCACCGAAGGGCAGCAGCAGCAGGATTTCCCCAAGGGACCCCCGGTCCTGGGCGCCCTCGGGGCTCCCGGAGCTGCGGTGTCCTCGCAGCCAGCAGCCCCCAGCTCTGCCGGCGCGTGCCAAGGAAGGCCGGGGCAGAGCAGTTGCCCGGGACAGGCTCTCGGGAGCTAATCGTTCCCGTGCTGGTCCACGGCTCAGCCCCGGGCGGTGCCCATGCCACGGCACTGAGGTGGCAGCGGCCGTGCCGCAGCGCTGAGGTGGCAGTGGCCGTGCTGCAGCGCTGAGGTGGCCAGACCGGAGCTTTGAGGTGGCGGTGGCCACGCCACACCTGCGTGGGGCTCGCCAGGGCAGTGCTGCAAGGACCAGGCACGCCGCCCTGGCAGGGTGCCTCGAGGTGGCAGGTGCCACCCTGGTCCCCAGGGCCCTGCCTGCCACCACCCACCGTGCAGCTCCCTCGCACCGCAGGCGGGGGGACAGGCCATGGCCCCCAGTCCTTCCAGCAGGGCTGTGCTGGGGCAGCCCTCGGTGCCCTGCGCCCTGCTCCGCACCCGGTGCCCTGCACCCTGCTCTGCGCCGGCATCCTGTGCCCTGCACCCAGTGCTGTGCAACGCGCCCTGCAGAAAGCTGGGTGCCCTGCGCCCTGCGTTCAGTCCCGCGCCCTGCGTCCTGCACCCAGCCGCGCGCCCTGGGTCCCACACCTTACACCTTGCGCCCTGCATCTTGCACCCGGCACCCTGTCACGTGCCCTGCACCTCGCGTCCGGCTGTGGGCCGTGTCCTGCACCCTGCGCCCTGCGTCCTGCACAGAGTCGTGTGTCCTGCGCCCAGTTCTGGGCAATGCACCCTGCACCTTGAACACGTTTCTGTGCCCCGAGCCCTGCGCCCGGTGCCCTGCGCCCACTTCTGTACCTGCGCCCTGCGCCCTGCACCCGGTTGTGTGCCCGGCACCTTGCGCCTAGTTGTGTCCCGGGCCCGGACCCTGCACCCGGCCAGCCCAGACGGTCCGAGCGGAGCCGAGCGGAACCGAGCCGTGCTGAGTGCAGCCGAACCGTGCCGAGTGGAGCCGTGCCGGGCCGAGCCGCGCCGTGCCGTGCCGGGCCGTGCCGAGCCGTTCGGCGCCGCCGCCG
>PTFA01000072.1:62868-73432 GCA_003342895.1 Casuarius casuarius | reverse complement strand
CCGCGGGAGCTGTCCCTGGAGGAGGTGCTGAAGTGCTACGAGCAGCCGCTGAACGAGGAGCAGGCCTGGGCGCTCTGCTTCCAGGGCTGCCGCGCCGCCGCCGCCGCCGCCGCCGCCGCCGCGCCGCTCCGCACCGCCGACATCCGCCTCCGCGGCGACGGCACCGTCGCCCTCCCCGCCGCGCCGCCCGGTAAGAGCCCGGCGCCGGCACCAGCACCGGCAGCGGCGGGGCGGGTGGGGGAACCGGCAGCGGGGAGCCGGCACCGGCGGGTGACCGGCACCGGCATGGGGCGATCGGCACCGGCGGGTGACCGGCACCAGCACCGGGGACACAGGCACCGGGATGACCGGCACCGGCATGGGGCGATCGGCACCGGCGGGTGACCGGCAGCAGGGTGATCGGCACTGGTATGGGGCGATTGGCACCGGCGGGGTGACTGGCACCGGCACCGGGGTGACTGGCTCTGGCCGGGAGGACCGGCCGCAGCACCGCAGCTGCAGCACCGGGAGCACCGGCAGCGGGGCAACAGGCACCGGCGGTGGGGACCGGCACCGGGGAGACTGGGGGGGGATCGGCATCAGATCCGGCGCCGCGGACACCGGCGGGGAGGCCTGCACGGGCAGCCAGGACTCGCACCGGCGCCAGCACGGGGGGGGGCGCTCGGGGGCCCAGGCCCGGCACCGGCACCGGCACCGGCACCGGCACCGGCAGGGCAAGGTCGGTTGCTGCTCTGGAGAGAGGGTTCCCGGCCGATGCCGTGAGGCTGGGGCCTGGGGTGTGCGGGGTGCGCCGCGGGTGCGGGGGTAGGGGCTGCGGGGTGTAGGGGTGTGCGGGGTGTACACGGGGTGCGCAGGGCGCAGGGGGTGCCGTGGGTGCAGGGCTCCAGGGCTGGGGACCACCATGGGGCTGCAGGACACCAAGTCCTTCAGGGTGGGCAGGACACACAGCAGGGACACACGGGGACACACGGGGACACACAAGGGACCTGGCCACACATGGGAATGCAGAGCGCACGCGTGGGGGTGACATGCACAGACGTGGACACACACACACACACGCAGAAGCACAGAAACAGGGACACAGAGCACCCATGGGGACACACCTGCACACGCATGGGGACACACAGCACACAGGGGGACACACGGAGCACACGCATGGACACACAGGCACACACATCGCACACGTGGACACACACACGCATGCAGCACACATGCACACTCACATTCGCAGGGCCCCCAATCCCGACCCCCCCGCACCCCCCCGGGCACCCCGGAAGGAGCATTTCGGAGCGGCACCGGCCCCGACCTTCGGACCGCGGCCGGCCGTGCCCTCTCTGCAGGCGTTGGGGCTGCTGGGTAGGGCCGGCTGTGTTTATGGTCTGTAATTACGGCCGTGCCAGCAGCGATGATGGGTGGCTCACAGCAGCGGAGATTAGTACCCGTGTGCCTAATGACAGGGCTCGCACAAACGAGGCTTAACCCCCGCCTCGCCCCGCTTGGGAGGCGAAGCACCTCGCTGCGCGCCGGCTGGGCCCTGCGGCGTTCGCTGGCTCCTCGGAGGTTCAAAGATGGCTCTGGGTGTTTCGCATTAGCAGTTGCTGCAGGGCTTCCCCGGGTGTTGGCAGCCAGGCAGGAGATGCTGCGGTGTCTGTGTGTCCCTGCTCTGGGCAGGAGATGCTGCGGTGTCTGTGTGGCCCCGCTCCGGGCATCTGGGCAGGAGATGCTGTGGTGTCTGTGTGTCCCTGCTCTGGGCAGGAGATGTCGCGGTGTCTGTGTGGCCCCATACCAGGCATCCAGGCAGGAGATGCCACGGTGTCTGCGTGTCCCTGCTCTGGGCAGGAGATGTCATGGTGTCTGTGTGTCCCTGCTCTGGGCATCTGGGCAAGAGATGCTGCGGTGTCTCCGTGTCTCTGCTCCGGGCATCTGGGCAAGAGATGTCGCGGTGTCTGTGTGTCCCTGCTCCGAGCAGGAGATGTAGTGGTGTTTCCATGTCCCTGCTCCGGGCAGGAGATGGCGCGGTGTCTGTGTGTCCCTGCTCTGAGCAGAAGATGTCATGGTGTCTGTGTGTCCCTGCTCCGTGCATCCAGGCAGGAGATGTCGCGGTGTCTGTGTCCCTGCTCCAGGCATCCGGACAGGAGATGCTCCCCAGTGCACAGGGCAAGCAGGGATCCGGGCAGGAGGTGCTCCTGGGTGCATGGGGCAAGCAGGGAGCCGGTGGGAGATGCTCCCTGGGACATTTCACAGCGTGGCCGGTGCCCGGAGGAGGTGGAGGTGGCCCAGGCTGGGCGCTCCGTGCCCCTCCCCACGGCCTGGGCTGTGCCCAGGGGCCAGGCTGGGCCCGCGGCCCCGAGGCACGTGCTCAGCAGAGACCTCTCCGGGGCCACGCTCGGAGCCTGCCATGATTTTTAGGTTAGGTGAACCCGAACACGCTGAGGGCTGTGATCTTGCGGGACCAGTGCCCCGAGCCGCAGGCCACCACGCTGCCACACGGGGCCTCGCGGTCTCCTGCCCCCAAATCCTTTCAGTCGCAGCCTGAGGGATTTTTCCCCTCTCTCCTGGCAGTGGTCTGGAGGCGTTCTCCAACTGCGAGACGAACCGAGGCCGTTCCCTGCCCAAGCCCAGAGCTCGCGGGGCCCCGGGCACCTCGCGGCAGCTCCCGCGCAGGCGGCCACGCGCCCGCCGCCCTGGGGCTCGGCAGCTCCATGCAGGCATGGGCCGGACACGGCCGGGTGCTCCGGCAGCGTTGCTGGAGCAGCTCCAGCCCTCCCGCCGCCGGGAGCTCCTTCCTCGTCCCGTGCCCCGTGGACGGTCCTCGGAGGGAGCGGCCGGCACGTGCTCGCTACGCAAACACCGACGAAACCGCAGCCGTGTGCTGCTGCTGCGCCCGGCCCTGCCTCGAGCGGGGCCAGGGCTCAGCCTGGCAGCCCCGGCCCCGGCCCCTCCGTGCCCCAGCTGCGAGCTCCCTGTCGCTCCGGAGGAGCTGGCTGAGAGCCCTTCTCCTGGCTTCCCAAGCCCGCCGGCCCTGCTCCGGGGCTAGGCACATCAGCGTGTCCCTGGCCCAAGAGCGAGGGATTTTTCTACGCAGCCGGCGTTTCATCCCTGATGTGCATCCTGGAAACGCTCTGCTGTTTCCTTATTGCAGCCTCTGCCGTTTCGTCTGCCGCCAAACGTGCCGTGATTCTCCGGACAGGGGTGCCTTGGGCCGGTGCGGTGCTCGGGGGGGCCTGACCCTGGCTCCCCCGGCCCCTCCGGCAGTGCGGGGGCTTCGCCAGGGGAGCCCGGCCCGGCATCATCTGCTCCTCGCACGGCATCGGCATCGTCCACCCCTCGCAGCTCGGTGCCCTATTGATCAGCTAAATGGGCAGTTAATGGCCTGGGCTCTCCCGCGGGCGCAGGAAAGCGGCTGCGGAGCTGTTAGCAGGGAAAGCGGAGCCGGAGCGCTTCCCCCGGGGCAGCGCGAGCTCCTGCTCCTCGTCCCTGGCCATCTGGTTTCCCACGGGAGGCCTTGAGCCGCCAGCGAGGCCGGGTCCCTCCTCGGGGGGGGCTCCTCGCTCCGGGCCTGCTGTGCCGCCCCCCTGCTCCGAGCTCGGCCTGGCGCTCCCAGGAGCAGCAGCTCCTTCCCTCCTCTTCCACTCAGCCAGGCTTCCCCGGCCAGGCTGCTGCCGGCGCCAGCACAGCCCCTCTGCGCGGCCCGGCCCTGCGGGACGCTGCGGCACGTGCCGGGGGGCTCGGGGGCTGCACAGCTGCTGCCCCCTCCAGAGGCGCCCGCCGGGGCCGCGGGGGTTAAGTGTTGCTGGTGTGTCACACCGGGGTGAGCGGGAAGCTGGGGGCTGGTGCGCAGCTCCCGCTTGTGTCGTGCGCAGTTGTCTTGTGTGCGTGCACGGCGGTTGTCCCGTGCGTGTGCACGGCGCTCCGGCTGTGCCACCTCTGCGGTGATGAGCCTCGTCGGCTGTGTGCGCTGCACCGCTGCAGCGCATGCTGGGCGCCCCGGCCGCGTCCTCCGCGTGATCCGCCAGCCCTTGCTGCACCCCGCCTGCCGGTGCCCGCGCTGCCGGGGCTCCTGGTCTGGGTGCCCTGGTCCTGCTGCCTGCACCGCCGGTGCCCATGGTGCTGATGCCCCTCGTCCTGGTGCCTGCACCGCCGGTGCCCGCGCTCCTGGTGCTCGCACTCCCGGTGCCCGCGATGCCCGTGCCCACGCTGCCAGCGCCCGCGCTGCTGCTGTGTCCGGTGCTCGTGCCCGAACCCGCACCTGAACGGGCACCGGCATCACTGTGCCTCCTTCTCCCCGCAGAGCTGCCGCTGCTCCTGTCGCCCTGCACCGAAGCACAGGTACGTGGGGCCCGGCGGGGCCGGCGTGCGGGTGGGATCAGTGCCGGGGGAGCTTGCTGTGGTGCAGCAGGTACCGGGGCAGCTTGCTGTGGTGCAACCAGTACCGGAGGCCCTCGCCACAGTGCACCAGTATCAGAGGCCCTCGCCGCGGTGCAGCTGGGACCAGAGGCCCTTGCTGCGGTGCAGCCAGTGCCGGAGGGTCTCCCCACGGTGCAGCTGGTACCGGAGGGTCTTGCTGCGGTGCAGCCGGTACCAGAGGAGCTCACCACAGTGCAGTCGGTACCAAAGGGTCTCATGGTGGTGCATCTGGTACCGGAGGGGCCTGTTGCAGTGCAGCCGGTACCAGGGGCCCTCGCGGCGGTGCAGCCGGTGCCGGAGGCCCTGGCGGCGGTGCAGCCGGTGCCGTCCCCTCGCAGATGGTGCAGTCGCTGGGCTTTGCCATCTACCGGGCGCTGGACTGGGGGCTGGACGAGAACGAGGAGCGGGAGCTGAGCCCGCAGCTGGAGCAGCTCATCGACCTGATGACCAACAGCGACTCGGAGGACAGCGGCTGCGGCACGGCCGACGAGGGCTACGGGGGGCAGGAGGAGGAGGAGGAGGGGGGCGAGGGGCCGCCGCGGGCCGTGCGCACCTTCGGGCAGGCCATGCGGTGCTGCGCCGCCCGCCTCGCCGACCCCGCGGGGGCCCAGGCCCACTACCAGGCCGTGTGCCGGGCCCTCTTCGCCGAGACCGTGGAGCTCAAAGCCTTCCTGGCCAAGATCCGCGACGCCAAGGAGGTGAGCGCGGGGTGCCCCGGCCCCCCCGGGGCCGCGCCGGGGGGCCGCGGTGGCCGCCCCGGGTACGGGGACCGCGGCCGGCGTCAGCATCTCGGTGCCGCGCAGATGCTGCAGAAGCTGAAGGAGGACGAGGAGGCGGAGGAGCGGCCGTCGGCGGAGCTGGGCAACCTGCGCAACGCGGACTGGGTAGGGCGGCGCGGGCCGGGCGGCGCGGCGGGGCTCGGGGGGCCGCGCGGGGCTGACGCCGCCCCCCCGCCCCGGCCAGGCCCGGCTCTGGGTGCAGCTCATGCGGGAGCTGCGGCACGGCGTGAAGCTGAAGAAGGTGCAGGAGAAGCAGTTCAACCCGCTGCCCACCGAGTACCAGCTCACCCCCTTCGAGATGCTCATGCAGGACATCCGCGCGCGCAACTACAAGCTCCGCAAAGTCATGGTGAGCGCGGCGCGAGCCCCCGCGCCCAGCCCGGCCGCCCCCCGGGCGCTGAGGCCCCTCCGTCTGCCCGCTCCCAGGTGGACGGAGACATCCCGCCCCGGGTGAAGAAGGACGCCCACGAGCTCATCCTGGACTTCATACGGTCGCGGCCCCCGCTGAAGCAGGTGAGGGGTCCGGCTGCCCGTGCGCCGTGTTCCCGCGCTGCCCGGCGGCTCCGGGGTCCGGCCGGGGTGTCCCGGCTTGGGAGCACCGGCGGCGGCACCGGCACGGGAACGGCAAGGGAAGCCACCGCGGGAAGCGTCCGGGCACCGAGGCTCTGCGGCGGGCGCAGCCGCTGCCTGAGGCCGGGCTCGGTGCCGCGCAGGCGTCGGAGCGGCGGCTGCGGCCCTTGCCGCAGAAGCAGAGGACGCTTCACGAGAAGATCCTGGAGGAGATCAAGCAGGAGAGGAAGCTCCGGCCCGTGGAGACGCAGTACCGGAGCCAGAAAGGTACCGGCCCCGCGGCCCCCGCGGCCCCCGCGGCAGCTCCGTGGCCGCACTGGCGCTGAGCTCCGGCCTCGCACCCGCAGGCTACAGCTCGCTGCCCTGCATCCCGCACGCCTGCGCCGGCAACGCGACCTCCAGCTCCTGCATCAACCTCTCCGTGCCGGAGGCGAGCGCCGCGCCGCCGCGGCCCCGGCCCCGCGTCCTGCTCAAGGCGCCCACGCTGGCCGAGATGGAGGAGATGAACATCTCCGAGGCGAGAGCGGCTCCGGGTCCCCGGGGAGGGCAGGGAGGAGGACGGGGACGGCAGCGGGTCCCCAGCGTGACGCCCTGCCCTGGCCTTGCAGGAGGAGGACTCTCCGGGCGCGGAGCCCGGCTCGGCGCTCCCGTTGAAGCGGGATCGGTCCTTCTCCGAGCAGGATCTGGCCCAGTTCCAGAGCGAGCTGAGCGGCGGCCAGGATGCGCCTGAGGCGCCGGGGCCGCTGGAGCCCGAGCCCCGGCCCCGCTCAGGTACCCCGGGCGCCGGGCCGGCACGGGAGCGAGGGCAGGTCCCCCAGGCGCCCCGGCCCGCTCGGGACACGGGGAGCAGCCCCCGACCTGGCGCGAGCCGGGGCTGAGCCCGGCTGGGACACGGAGCCCCAAACCCTGAGCTGTGACATGGTGCTCGAGCTGGGACCCAATGTCCCCAGCTGGGACCTGGGACATGATGCTGAGGTGGGACCTGGGACATGACGCTGTGAGGTGGGACCTGGGACATGATGCCCTCAGCTGGGACCTGGGACATGATGCTGAGGTGGGACCTGGGACATGACGCTGTGAGGTGGGACATGGGACATGATGCTGTGAGGTGGGACCTGGGACATGATGCCCTCAGCTGGGACCTGGGACATGACGCTGTGAGGTGGGACATGATGCCCCCAGCTGAGATGTAGGACATGATGCCTCTAGCTGGGATGTGGGACATGATGCCTCTAGTTGGGACCTGGGACATGAAGCCCCAAGTGGGGACCTGGGACATGATGCCCCAAGCTAGGACATGGTGCCCTGAGCCCCACGCCGAGACATGCCGCCATCAGCCCCGTCCTTTGCCGTGCGCCTCCCTGCCGGGGCCGTCCCCCGCTGTGTGCCCTGCGCCCTTGGCCTCACCACAGCCCCCTGTCCCCATGTCCCCGCGGCAGCCCTGCCAAGCCACCAGCAGGCCCGCGCCGGGGGGGGGTCACGCTCCGCGGCGTCCTTTCCCTGCAGGCTCGGTGCCAGCTAGCTACCACTCCGTGCCACCCGGCGCCGCGCCGCTGCCAGCGCCCCGCGGGGCCCTCGGCTGCCTGGAGGAGAGGCCGGAGGACGGCTCCGGCGCTGCCCCCGGCGCTGGCTCCAAGCACCGGTGGCTGGTGAGTGTCACGCGGCGGCAGGATGCGGCCACCGTGCAGGGCAGGTCCCGGGGATGCTCTGCCCTCGCGTGTCCTGGGGATGCTCTGCACATGCATGTCCTAGGGATGCCCCTGCCTGTGCGTGTCCCAGGGATGCTCTGCTCTCGCATGTCCCAGGGATGCTCTGCCCACATGTGTCCCGGGGATGCTCTGCCCTCGCGTGTCCTGGGGATGCTCTGCACATGCATGTCCCAGGGATGCCCTGCCCGTGCCTGTCCCGGGGATGCTCTGCCCACACGTGTCCCAGGGATGCTCTCTCACGGCCCCTCTCCGTGCGCAGGAGTTCAGCCACCCCGCGGAGAGCCTGGCCCTCACCGTGGAGGAGATGATCAACGTGCGCCGGGTGCTGGTCAAGGCCGAGATGGAGAAGTTCCTGCAGAGCAAGGAGCTGTACAACAGCCTGAAAAAAGGGAAGGTGGGAGCGGAGCCGGGGGGGCGAAGGCTGGGGCGCCGCGGGGCCCTGCCCGCCCTCACCCGGCCCCTCTCCCCACAGGTCTGCTGCTGCTGCAGGGCCAAGTTCCCCCTGTTCTCCTGGCCCGCGGCCTGCCTCTTCTGCAAGCGGTGAGCACCCGCTGCGCCGCGCCGCGCTGCACCACACCGTGCCGCACTGTGCCATGCCGTGCCGTGCCGTGCTGTGCCATGCTGTACTGTGCTGTGCCATGCCGTGCTGTGCTGTGCCATGCCATGCTGTGCTGCACTGTGCCACGCCGTGCTGTGCCATGCTACATTGCACTGTGCCGTGCTGTGCCATGCTGTGTTGCACTGTGCCATGCTGTGCTGTGCCATGCTGTGTTGCACCATGCTGTGCCACGCCATGCCATGCTGTGCCATGCCATATCACATTGCACTGTGCTGTGCCACACCATGCCATGCCACGCAGGACTGTACCATGCTGCACTGCACTGTGCCACACTGTGCTGTGCTGCACCACACCGTGCTGCATTGTGCCATGCCATGCCATGCCGTGCTGCACCATGCTGTGCCGTGCCGTGCTGTGCCGTGCCGTGCTGCATCGCACTGTGTCACACGATGCCATGCCATGCCATGCTGTGCTTCACCGTGCCATGCTGTGCCGTGCCATGCTGCATCGCACTGTGTCACACGATGCCATGCCATGCCATGCTGCACACTGTGCTGCACCGTGCTGTGCCGTGCCGTGCTGTGCCGTGCCGTGCTGCATCGCACTGTGTCACACGATGCCATGCCATGCCATGCTGCACACTGTGCTGCACCGTGCTGTGCCGTGCCGTGCTGTGCCGTGCCGTGCTGCATCGCACTGTGTCACACGATGCCATGCCATGCCATGCTGCGCCGCACTGCACGGCAGGGCTGGGAGGGGGCCAGCGGGGTGCCCACGGGCGGCTCTGCTGACCGGCCCCTCTCTGTGCCCCCAGGTCCGTCTGCACCTCCTGCAGCCTCAAGGTAAGAGCCGGGGGCGCGGGGGCTGCCGCGGCCGGGGACGTCCCCCCGGGCCGGGAGGGCTGCCCCCGCGCTGACGCCCGCCCGCCCGCCTCCCGGCAGATGAAGATGCCTTCCAAGAAGCTGGCTCACATCCCCGTCTACGCGCTGGGCTTCGAGAGCCTCCCGGGGCCGCCGGGCGCCAAAGCCCCGCCGCCGCGGCGGAGAGACGCCTTCCAGTGAGTGCCGGCCCCGCGGCAGCCGCGCCGTGCCGCGGTCCGTGCCGCGGTCCGTGCCGCGGCGCGGGGCTGACGGCGCGGCCTGTGCCCGCAGCTCGCTGCCCGGCGCCGGCGGGCGCCGCGTCGAGGACGAGTTCCCGCACATGTACGCCCAGGGCGCCCTGCTCCGCGACGTCTGCAGCGACTGCACCGGCTTCGTGGCCGACGTGGTGGCCTCCAGCCGCCGCAGCGTGGCCGCGCTGCACGCCGCGCCGCCCCGCGCCCGCCGCGGAGCCTCCTGGCACCCGTGAGGCCCCGCCGGCCGCCCCCGCCTGTACATATATACATAGGACACACGGACCGCCTCTATATTTATATACCTCGCGGCCCCCCCCCCCCGTGCCCGCCGCCCCCGGCGAATAAACGGCTTTGGGCTGCGCCGAGGGGCTGCTGCTGCGCGGGGAGCGGGGGGGCGGGGGGGTTGGGGGGTTCCCCACGTGCCCCCCACCAGGACCCCACTCACGTGTGGGAAACCCCCATGGCCATGTCCCCCGCAGCCCCCTGGGGCGATGCCACCCACGCTGTGCCCCCCAGGGGCAATACCCCCTTGCTGTGCCCCCCAGGGGCAGTACCCTCATGCCATACCCCCCCGGGGCAATACCCCCTCGCTGTGCCCCCCTGGGCCAATACCCCCACACTGTTCCCCCCTGGGGCGATACCCCCACACTGTGCCCCCCCCGGGGCAATAGCCCCTCACCATGCCCCCCGGGGCAATCCCCCCACACTGTGCTCCCCCTGGGGCAATACCCCCAGGCTGTGCCCCCATGGGGCAATATCCCCTTGCCATGCTCCACCTGGGGCAATGCTCCCAGGCCGTGTCCCACCTCAGGCAATACCCCCCACGCCATGTCCCCCCAGGGCAATACCCCCACAATGTGCCCCCTTGGGGCAATAACTGCCACGCCGTGCCCCCCCCCGGGGCAATACCCCCTCGCCATGCTGCCCCTGGGCAATACCCTCCAAGCTGCCCCCCGACCCGGGGCAATACCCCCACGCTGTGCCCCCCCGGGGCAATACGCCCAGGACGGTGGTCTCTCTCAGACATGCCCCCCCGGCGGGCAATGCTCTCTCGGACGATTTTCCCCCGGGCCATGTTTCCCCGGGCCACGTTTCCTCCGGACGTTCCGTTCCCGGGCCATGCCCCCCCCGAGACATATTTCGCGCCGCGCGACGCGCAAGGCTGGTCGCGAGCCGCCGCACTGCGCCTGCGCACGGGGCAGCGTGGGAGTGGGGTGCGCAGGCGCGGGGCGGGGGCGGGGCCTGGGCGCGCGCAGGCGCAGTGCGGCGCGCAGCTCCATGTCGCGGCGGGCCCTGCGGCGGCTGCGGGGCGAGCAGCGGGGCCAGGAGGAGCCGGGCCTCGGCCAGCTGGGCCTGGCCTCCGGCCCCGGCCGCTGCCAGGAGCCGCCGGGCGCCGCCGGTGGGCGCAGGGGGCCGGCCCGGGCCG
>PTFA01000072.1:37830-62260 GCA_003342895.1 Casuarius casuarius | reverse complement strand
GACTGGGGGGGCAGTGACTGGGAGGGGGCGACTAGGGGGGCAGTGACTGGGAGGGGTGACAGTGATGGCGGGGCAGTGACTGGGTGGGGGTGACCAGGGTGACGGTCCCTGATAGGGGGTCTGGGGAGCAGGGTCAAAGGGGGATGATCGCTGGGAGGGGGCTGGGGAGAGGGAGTGACTGGGGACAGGGACTGGGATGTCACTGAGAGGTCTGTGGTGGGGGGTGAGGGGGGTGGTGGTGACTGGGTGGCCCCTGGCAGGAAGGGGGGCAGGGGGGGCAGTGACTGGAGGGTCTGCGGGGTGAACTGGGGGTGACTGCGGGGTTTGAAGGGGGGGCACTGGGGGTGGCAGTGAGCTGAGGATGGAGAGTGGCCTGAGGGGGCTGCACCTGGGGCTGAGCTGGAAGGGCGGCCTGCGAGGAGTTGGGTGGATGGGGAGGAAGCAGAGGGGCAGTGCTGGGGAGCTCAGCAGTACAGGCCGGGTGGGCCCGGGGAGTGGGGCTGCGGGCGCTCAGCAGGCTGTACGAGGGGGGCCGCACGGAGGGTGTAGGGCATGGGATGGACGCGAGGGGGAGAGGTGGAGTAGGTGGGTGCTGTTGGAGCTGGGGCTGAGGGTCGGGGGTGGTCCAGCAGGGGATGAAGCTGTCCCTGGGAACATTCCTGCTGCTTTCCCAACCGCGCAGGATCCCAGAGCCGAAGGTCTGGGGTCGCATGGGCCCTCGTGGCACGGATGGTCCCTGGTGGAGCAGTCTGGTCCCTGCTCTCTGGGCACCTTGGCCAGCCCCAGCGGTTCTCCTGGGCAGTGGTTACCGCTCCTTCCCCCAGGCTTGGCTACACGAGTGCGGCCAAGGTTGGTTTTGGGCTTCTGCCAGAGAAGAGCAGAGTCCAGACGTGTTTTCCTGCCGCTGTGCTGTGTAGTGGGCGCTTTGTCGTGGTCCTGCGCTCCCTCCTGATAAGTCAGTGAATGTCAGGCCATTCCAGGTGCCCCCTAGGCAATGCTCTTTAAATGAGCCGTTGTCCCCCGTCTAGCTGCTGGAGAAGGTGACTGGGGAAGCTGAGCCCTGCTCTGCCTCTGTCACATTTGTGGATTTTTCCTCTTTCCCTTCCAGATGTGAGCAGAAGAGATCTCTGGAGTTCTGTCCTCCTGGAAGCAGGAGAGGGCAGAAGCTAGCTACGTGCCTGCTGTTTCTGCATCTTATTCGTCTGTTTGCACAGATTATCAACGAAGAGGCAGAGGATGACCCGTCGTTTAAGGAGGAGCGAGTAGATGCCAGGCTCAGAGAGAAAGATGTAGCAGAAGGGAACAGTGGAGTGCCTGTAACTGCAGAGGCAGAAGGTGATGGACAGAGGGATGGAGAAGATGCAGATCAGCAGGACCAAACGGTAACTAAACTGCAGTTATCTAGTAATGATGGCTGTAGCCACACAAGGTATAGAGAGAGGGCTGCCGCGTTTATTTTCCTGCCTGTGTTTGGGCTGAGCAGCTTTGTGTTAGTGACAAAGTGTTTCTTTTCACTCATGGGTGGGTTTTGTCACAGGCTGAGAACGTGAGCATCAGGGGCAGGGACACGTGCAGGGAGCTTGAAAGTAAATAACAAGTCGATGCAGGTTAAGGTTTGTTCAGAAGTGCAGGCTGTCCATATTCCCCGTTTGTACCAAAGCTTGTACCGTGCTGAGTTAACGCCGCAGTCCGTTAGCTGAGGGGTAACGAGCCTGCACGCTAGCTGAAGTTTTGCCTCAGAGAGCAAGTGAAAGATGACTGACTGACTTCATGTTCCTTCTGTCCTCATTCCCAAATTGCTGCATAATCTGACGGGACTCTCACTGCAGGCTCTAGGCCCGCAGCAGAATCAGCAGTACGGCACTGGGGGTTGTGTTAGGAAGCCTGCAGAACACGCAGGTGTTTCTGTCTAGGATCCGGGTGGATGTTTTACAGCTGCAAAGGGGAATTTCCTAGGACATCTCCCTGAGCAAGACCTTGTGCTGTTTTTGCTGCCCATGTGTCCTCACGAGCACTGAGGTTATGCAAAGCGTGTGGGAAGGAGAGCGCCCCTGGGATTCTGAAACGGAGATTGCTTCTCCGCTTCCTTCGCTGCACAGCTGACCTAGCTCTACGTTGTGGACGGGGCTGGGCGCTTGCGTTAGTGTTCAGTGAAGCATGCATTTTGGAGAGAATGATGTGAAGAACCCAAACAATGTAAATTAAACATCACACTTCCTTCTTTCGTACAGTATTGTGTTGTCACTTTCTGTTAAGAGCCCTTCCTATAGTCTGCCCTGGCCTAGTCAGTTTGCTGCATAGAAACTTCAGAGTACACCTGCTTTTTCATTTAGGGTTTTCGAGACAGAAATGAGAAAGCAGGTATACTCTGAAGTTTTTATGCAGCAAACTGGCCAGGCCAGGGCCACACTGGAGCCCTTGGCATGTGTGTCCCTGTCACGTGATAGAGCTGAATTGGGGCTGCATATGCCCCTGGTTCTGAAAACAGCTCAGGAGCGTTAGAGCCTTTATCGTAATGCTGTTACTTCTTGGATACGTTACCTCTGTAGAGTTGACGATCCTAGAAGTGTGTTTTCAGCTCTGTATGCCTTGGAGAAGGACTGGTACAGATAACAGTGTGCCTGTCAGGTTGGAGAATGGTGTGCAATGTTGTGAGCTGGAGTAGTTGCATCTGTGGTGATAGGAGCCCGTACTGTGTGATGCTTTCAGGCAGCTGTAAGTTTCTGTGGTGATCAGAGAGACTGCTGAAACTGTCTTGCTCACTGGAAAAACAGAAATCGGTTTATGCTTGGGAGTAGAAGGATAAAACGTTTTAGATATGTCGTATTTGGAAAAACTGTTTCTTTGATTCTGTAGTCTTAGACACATATGAGAGTCTGTTGGGATTTAACCCTTACATTTGTGAACCTTTGGAGCTTTTCTCTATTTTTTTTTCCTTGTGTCTTGATTTCTGCTTGCTGGCAGACTTGAAAGGATGAATATTGGCTTCATTTGAGGGACCTTTTGATGTGCTGATCCCTGTGGAAACACACTTCTGCCCCTTGCAGTGTTCCTCACTACATTCCATGGACATGCTCTGGCAGTTGTTTCATTTATCTTTGCAGCCTGTGTCAAGTAACAAGCCACGAAAGAAGAAAAAGAAAAGGAAAACCAAGAAAACTTCAGCAGGCGAGACTCTGGTATGTCTGCATTTGTTCTGAGATTTAGCAGCCCTGCTAATTTCTGCATTGGGGTTGGCAAAATATCAATACTCATGTGGCAGTAGAAAGGTTTTGAGGCAAAAATGCTCCCTCTTACATAGTGCTCCTTTAAAATTATGAAGTGACAACAACAGTTTTTGATTATAGTCCTTCAAGCAAGTGGGACTAGCTCAGCTCTGCCACAGATAGTTAGAGCTGGAATCCTCACAGCAGCATCTTCTCTTTCATCTACACTTTGAGGCGTTACACAGGAGGAGGCTCTTTAGGAGTTGGGAGGGTTTTTGCATCTTGATTATACTTTGTTTGCCCTACATAAGTAGCTCTTCCAGCTCTGCAGAATTGTACAAAGCTCTTGCTGTCGGTAAGCAGTGAGTCACATTACCTTTGCCAGCTTCTCCTCCACGCACAGCAATGCACCTTCCTCTCTGTGGTTTGACATCTAATAGCTAAATGCTGACAAGAGCATCTGCCAGCATCAATGCGTTATCAACAAACATGTTGCCAGGTGCTCTTCCAGGGGGACTTGCTCCTGTCCTTTCGGTGATGAAGGGAACAAGGGGGACTGATTTGCTTTGACTAAGTTGTCTACCCCTAACGAAGTGCACTTGAAGAGGGTTAAGTAATCATTTAAATTCAATAGAAACTTATTAAAGCAGTGGAATATTTTCTGCTAAGGTTTAAAAGTCTTAACCGTTCGCTTGGGGGAAGTCCTTTGCTAAACCTATTGAGCCGTGATGTGCTGAAATGCTGAAGTGGCTGTTGCGAGCAGTGCCTGCCTGTGCAGGTGCCAGGCTGGCTGCCTCCTCCCAGGGAATTCACCCAGGTGAGTTCAGGAGCTGGTTGCTAAGGATGAGAAACCGATCGGTGAGTGACTTGGCAGGAAAGCCTGTTTCTTCTCCCAGGCCAAGAATAACGAGCAATAGGATGACATCTGCCGGCTCTAAGCTCTAGGGAGACTTAATCCCCAGAAACAGGCCATTTGGTTTGGTAACTAGAAATAATACTACCTTTGTTCAATCACTTAAATACAAAACACATTAAATTTTTTATGTATCCACTACACAGTGTGGCTATGTTTAGCTAATAAAGGCAACCTCAGAATGCTGTTTGTGTTTTGAATGGAATTCTACATTCCACCCACGCACATCATGAGGAGAAAGTTAATCGGCTACGTAAGAAATGCATCACTTGCCATTTGGGGGAAAATAGAGAAAAATATGAATAAAAGTGTTATACAACTGTTTAATGCGTGTTGATGGAGTATATTCTCCTGGTTATCAGCAAACCGGAAAAGTGACTGTGTATTATGTTAAAACTGGGTTAAAAGCACACAAGTGTTTGATATCTTATCACAAGGATCACAGCAGTAACGTAATGCTTCCATGGGAAGCAGGCAGGGAAGACTGATTATTTAGATATTTATTATTAAAATCAGCACCCCAACATTTCATCATATTCTAGAAATTAAAGATTGTAGTTTAAATAAATTAGAGCATAGCAAATGGTGGGTCGAAAGGGGCAGACTGGAGACCAAAAACAGACTTCTAAGCTCTGTGTTATGTCAGAAGTTATTACTCTGGCCACCTAGTTGGGACCCAGAGCATGAGGTCAGCAGAAACCTAGCGTGGGCAAGAGTTGGCAGGCTATGCTTAGCTGGCACATCCAGACTCCCGACAGTGTGAAGAGCGAAAGGGCTACGATATCTTGAGCAAGTGGAGAGCAGCAGCCAGCACTTTGGTGGCAGTCAGGCAGTGAAGGCAGGCTCTGGGGTGGGATTTCTGTGGGAAATGAAGAGCGCTGGGTGGAGAGCAGGGGGCCTCCGCTGAGAGGGAGCGTGTGTGCACCCTGGAAGTGGGAGATGGGGTAGCGGCTGAGTGAGAAGTAGGGGCTAGTCTGCACCAGTATTGCACAGAGCGCTGGGATCAGGACAAGCCAAAGGATTTGGAGGCAGCTGGGTGTGATTCCTTCTGGGTGACTTGTGTGTAGCAATGACTCATTCTGTAACAATTACCTTGTCTTTGCATGTGCATATCTTAAGGAAGACAATGACCTGGAAGACATCGACAGCCTTCTGGAGAAGATCGAGGATACCAATGGGCTATCGCAGCAAACCCAAAGCGGAATAATTGCTGACAGCAGGCCTCTGCTCTATGTAGAGCACAGGTAGTGCTTTCTTTGCTTCCTGATTTTGGCCTTGGGTGTGACAGGGGTATCTGTCCCACAAGGAGGGAGATAGGCCGCTGCGTGTATAATCTGGCTGTGAGTTCAGGACCTTGCTTGAAAGGGGTTGTGGTAATGGTTGTGAGGGCAACTCCGTTTCTAACCACTGTTTTTAGAGTTTTGTTCAGTTTTTAGTGCTGACTGGTATTTTCTGCTCTTGTATCTGGTTTGAGTGAGTAATTGGACCAGAGTGATTGCCAGAGGTCCCTTCCGGCCTAAAATATTCTGTGATTCTTTGTGGAAGAATCTCTACAAAGCTGCTGAAAGCCTCAGTGCATAAAGCTTTGAAATCAAACTAACCCGGTCAGATATCTGCCTGCATCAAGCCAGCTCCTGTGAGCAGCAGGCCCCAATACTGCTTGTGCTGTCATCTAAAGAGGGCTACACAGTACCAGGAGCTATTTCACCAGGAAAGCTAGTTAGACTTGTCTAAGCTTTTCCACATGTGACCGTCAACAGAAATGGACTAAGTGCCAAGTGCAGCCAAAAGCTGAGGAATGAATTGGCCTCAGACTAGAGGTCCATCACATCTTGGCCTATATTCCACTGAAACCTGTTTGAATGGGCCAGTTGTTGGGTCCAGCATGTTGCTGAGCCCTGGACCGGTGCGGAGACTGGTAGCTCTTCCTGTTCCTGGCAGGAAGGTGCACATTTGTAGGCTGGGACAACTTGTCAGTCCAGGTTTTGAAACCTCCAATCACACTGCGTCAAAATTGAAGCTAGCCTGGTGGGCGCTTGTTGCTAGTTCAGCCTGTTCAGGGAAATTTTAATAAAGCGAGGAGTGTTTGCTTACCTGGAGATGTTTTTAGCTTCAGCGACTTCTCAGGTCAAATGAACATGAGTTATAAACATTTGAGAACTGGATAATCTCAGAGCAGTTGAGGGTTGGCAGTGCTGGATCTCTGCCTTCCTGCGCCCTCTCTTTCTTTGAGTCTTCCTCACCAGACAGTAGAGAGAAACTCCTCTTAAACACATCTCACATCTCTGGGCCAGGTGTTAGATCAAGGAGCTGTAGATATCATGATCTGACATAAAGTCTCTGTTTAGAAAATACATTTTATTCCTTCCCAGCCTCTCTGCAGTGGTTAAGGTGCTTGCCCTGCACTGCACGTTGTCACTGCTAGGCTCTCAGCAGCAGATCTCTCATGTCTTCCAGACACAAATACCCCAAGCATGCGTTCCCGAGTGGAGGCTGTCCATGGGCATATCTCGGACTAAGGCCCCAGGTGCCCTGGAGATGGCAGCAGAGGTATTCCGAGCTCAGCACCATCTTTGGAGCAGCGCACAAAGAAAGCATGTGCCTGGCTGAATAGGGATTTGGATACCTCCCATTTGGACCCCTAATTTTTAGGCTCCTTTCAGTGCGTTGTGTCAGATCAGTGGTGTGTCTGACAGTTCAGGGGCTTCCAAAGGCACTTCAGAGGCACAGAATACTTGGCGTTGGTGAAATGGGATAGAGCGTGACATCAGAAGACTTTTGTCTGTGTTTAACCAGTGGTGGGTTTTGTTTCTTGTTTCAAACTTTTCAGGAACTTGAATCCAGAGAATGAGTTGAAGAGATACTTTGGGGCTCGGGCTGTTCTTGGTGATCAGAGGTTAGTCCAGAATTCAATATTAAATCTTCTCAAAGTCTGAGACAGTGTGTTTGTCCTTCCCCGGTACCGCTTACCGAACCCCCAGTGCCGCGACAGTGCAGGGAACCCAGAGCACTGACGTGTTCAGGATGTCTTATTTATTTAGTAGTGACAATGGGGATAGAGTAATATTTTTTGTGACATTCACGAGGGAGAGTAAAGTTTCTTCAGACTTCTGTTAGAAGTCACTTTTTGTTCTACTAATTTCCCCTCTCGTTATTGTCAAATGCCCTCCTGAAGTCCTTTCACTCAAATTCGTAGAATATTGACTGTTAGGTGTTTCTTTCTCCAGCATTTGTCACTTGTTACTATTCCAAAATCTCTGATGTTTTGTGGAGTGGGACCTGAATACTTTCCAGGTGGTCTCGTGCACTTGCTTAGAAGGACCCAGGGAACCCACTGCTTCTTGGGTCTGAGATTTCTATGCAATTAGGTATTTGCAGTGTGGCTGATGCTATCCAGAAGATCTCTGCTTTAAGGAGCTGGTCCAGAAATGTGCACATAGGAAGAGTGTCAGCTCAGAGTGCTGACGGTGGAAGTGGAAGCCTTCTCTGAAGGAGTCTGTGGAAGAATTAGGCTCCTTCAAGGAGAGATTAAAACCGGAGGCAATATCTAGTGCATGAGGAAAAAGAAATAGCCCCTTACCTAGGGAGTAGGTGACTTCCTTTGAGTAGTCTTGATTTATGAATTCCTCTTGCCCTGAACCAATACATTGGTTGTACTTATGAGTATTGCTTAAACTAAATCAGTTGACATTTGAAGGCCCTGCTGGGAAGCACCCTTTAATTTGTCCTGGGAAGCTGTTTGAGGGAAACAGCTCAGCAGCAGCTGAGAACTTGGCAGGAATAAAACTGGGGGAAGAAGCTATTGAAGTGGAAATGCTGGAGGCACTGGCTGGCCCAAGGAGGAATGGTTAAAGTAAGGAAAAGCCTAAGTGAAGGTATGTAGTGCCTTGAAGGCAAACATGATAAAGCTCTGGGCAAAAGCTCCAAGTGGCCTGGCTTCAGCTGAAGCAGCAGTTTTCCCTGAATCAGCCTTTTTCTGGCTGTTTTTTAGCCCTACTCATTCTGTTAGTACAGAGAAACTATGACTTGTCGTGTTTGTTTCCTCAGGCCAAGGCAAAGGCAACGCCAGTACGTCCGCAGCACGTGGCTGACGGCTCCCAAGAACACCTGGCCACGCTACAGCAAAACAGGTGAGGCTTTCGGTGCTGCCTCCCGAAGCATCGCTCTGCTGCTAGCTGACGGTGCGTCGGTCCTGTGCCAGTGCTGGCGCAGACATCTGCTTCTGCCAGCCTGACTCTGCCTGGAGCCCGAGTGCGTGGAAACTGGAGCTTCTTTCATCAGCTGCCAGGCCCAGGCTTTGCACTGGCTGATGCAGAAACCAGACTGCATGTCAGCTGATGGAAATACCTCCTTTCTCAATGGGGAGAAGGACTTTCTGTCATGTTTTATCTTAGCATTTGAGCTTTTTTTCCTCCCTTCTTGGAGTTTGCAAGTGATATGGACTTCCCTTCCCACAGCAGCCTTGCTGAGTTGTGAGAAATGTGTGGAGAGAACAAGTTTTCTGGGCTTTTGGGGTGGGTTTGAGTCTTTGGTTCATGGGAGGAAGAAAAGGAGTGAAACTCTCTGGGGATTTCTGAAAATACATCTGGCTTTGGACCCAGCGATGTGAACAAGCTTTCCATGTTTTAAGAAATGGTGTGCTCACAGGCTGCAGCAGTGGTACCATGTCTCCCGTGCACTCTCCAGGTATTGCCATGCAGCTGGTGGAGACGAGGAGGGGAGTGCAGTACTTCACGTTTGAGCACCATCGCGAATACCAGCAAGTGCAGTTCAAGTTCCTGGATGCTGTGGAGTCCATGGACCCCAACAACATTGTGGTATGTTGTGAAATTGGGATGCCCATGCTGTTACATCCTGTGCTTCCTGCAGCCCCCTTCTCTGGCAGGCGAGGTGGGCTGATGCATGCTAGTGCTCATTTTCTGGCAGTCTTGTTTTGAGCAGTAGTGTCCCACGTGCGTCTCTGTGTGAGGCAAGACAACATTGCTTGCCGAACTCTGTTTTCACCTTCTAAATAATACAAATGATCAAAGTGGTGCAAATGAGATCCAGTCCCTGGTGACCGAGCCTTGGTGGCTCTGTGCAGAGGGCACGTCAGGTAGCCGTCTGGAAGAGGAGCCTGTAAGAACTGGACGTTTGGCTGGAGGGTCAGGAATAAAGCTGCCTTGTCTCGACTCTTCAGCTGGGAAAGAAAAAATATTGTATAAGCTGTTCTTTAACAGGGAGTCTAAACTAACAGTTGTTCTATTTATAAACTCTTACATAGATGAAAAATGTGTCTTTTCTTGGTATTTCAGCAAAACAGTCTTTGTGTTGAAAGTTCTTCAAGCGTGTCCAAGCTCATTAAACTGTATGGTAACATTTATAGTTTGTAATGATAAGCAACAGTGAAATTGCTCTGCACCCTACTGAACTGTAATTGAGGTATTTTTGCTCTGAAAACCCTGGCCACGTGAGCTCGGATACATGCACTAGAGAAGTTTCTTAAAGAGGCCATTGTCCACTGAATAAAATGGACTTCCTCCCACTTTCCCACCCTCTGCTCATAGCCGCTGCTCTTTGAGCTCATTGATTCTGCTTGTAATTAGACTGAAGAATTCATATGAAATGATGCAAAGTAGTTCCTGGGCAGTAGTACTCAACCTGGGATCCAGTCCTGAGGCCAGTTCAAATATGGACTTGTATGCATGTGCAGGGCCAGACAGGCTTTCTGTGATACGTTTCAGTCCTTATGCTCCACCTCTGTTAACTGGCCTGGCTATATTTAAAGACGTTCCTACAGCTTTAGTCTTTCACTTTTCTTTCAAGAGTAAAATCTAACAGATGAGGGTTTGTTGATGTCAGAAGTACTTCAAAGTCCCCAACAATTTATCTGTGACAGCCACAATCTCTGTGTAGCCTGAGCCCCTATCTGCTTCACTGCTCTGGTTTCAGCATGCAAGATACAAAACATTATTTTTCAGCATACCGTTCAGTGATTTTTTTTCTTTTGCTTTTTCCAGTGGGTTAGAAGGGTCTTGTTGGCGAAGCTTTAAGTGCTTATTATTAAGAGCATTTTTCCCATCACTGTAAAACTGGATGCTCCATGTCTTCTGAGAAGGGCTGTATGGGAACCTAGAGAAAGCAGTGAGAGGCAAAATGTCAAGCAAGTGGCACTGAGGCAAAGGCACTGGGCTAAAGCAGCCTGGAATATGAAAGCTGTCTAGTGTAGGTGGGAACACTGGCCATCACTCTGGAGATGTATGACTTGTGGAGCTTTTGAAGATGTGTTTTTCATTTGGCGGGGGGGGAACCCTAGACATTGAGGAGTTTTGAAGTAACTCCAGTATTTTCATATTGAACCTGAGTTTTAAGTCCTTAGCGAAAATAGGGAATGTATAATAGAATTAGTGAATGGAAAGTTATTTGAGGTATGGTTAAACTTATACTTCTGGTATTCAGAAGCCTGGAAAAAAAACATTTTATTTCCATTACCATTCAGGACCTGAATCCTGAAATTTTAATAGATGTGTGAAAACGTCCTCTCAGTGCCCAGAGGAGAGCAAAGCCTAATCAAATGTTAAGAACTGTTAGAAAGGGATAGAGAACAAAACAAAAATGTAATTATACCTAGTGGCTGCATCTTGAATATTCTGTGCAGTTGTGGGCCCTCCGCCTTCAAAAGGGTGTAATAGAGCTGAGAGAGATGCAGAGAAGGACAGAAAGGCTGATCAAAGCCCTGGCACAGCCTCTGTGCTGGAAGAGCGGGGTTGACTGGGACTTCATTTGGAGGGAGGTGCCTGAGGGAAGCTGCGACAGAGGTCTCAAATCTTGTGTGGAGTGGGGAGGAATCTGGTTGCTCTCCTTTCTAACACAAAGGTGAAGCTGGCAGATTCAGATTGAAGGAAGTTCTCCGCAGTGTGTATTTAAGCTGTAGATACATCTCTGTATCTCAGTGTAGGTGCAGAAAAGTTACTAGGGTCAATAAGTGAACTAATTCATCAGAGGAAACTCCACTGAAGGCAATTAATATAAGATGGCATCTCTGACAGGGGGAGTCCCTGAACCCCTAATGGTTGGCAGCTTAGAAAGTGTGCTGGGACTCATCACGTTCTCGTGTTTCTTGTCCTCTTTCCCAGGCATCTACTTCTGGAGACAGGGTGCTGGGCCAGATGGACCTGTAGTCTGACCCAGTGTGGTTGTTTTTGTGTTGTTTACTTCTGTAATTTTAGCCTTATCAATGAGGAATATCCCAGCCTTGAGCTATAGTGTTAGCATTAGCTCTGATGGTGTGGGACAGGATTCCTTTGCCTTCAGACCCAGAGGCAAAAATAGTCCCTTTCTCTTATGTGCTGCATCAGGGTATTTGCCTTCCTGCAGTGTTTACAGAGCTTGCCTTGCAAGCAGAATGCACGAGAAACCAGCGATTTGTGCCATCATGTAACCAAGCTCCTGCTCTTCTTTAGCTGTTGCTTCAGATGAACCCGTACCATGTGGACTCACTTCTGCAGCTCAGCGATGTGTGTCGGATGCAGGAGGATCAGGAGATGGCCCGTGATCTCATAGGTAAGAGTTGAGGTGAGGGGTAGGTGTGAGTAGCTGTGGTTCAGTTTTGCTTTGGTTTCAACAAAGAAATAGCAAACTATAGCCAGGGTATAAATAGCAAAAATAGCCAGGGTGCTTTGCCTTGCCATGACCAGCACGTTGCAGGCCAGCATGTCAAGCTCTGCTCCTTCGAGCACCGCAGGCTGGAGCGGGGAAGGAGGCATGCTGGAGGATAGTTGCCCCTCAGACTGCTGTCCTGCACTCTCAAGTGTTTGAGATGTGGTGTTTAGTTACTTGCGTACGCATTCTTCAGCATGCTAGGAGAGGCCAGAGACACAGTGAGGACAGGATTTTTGGCTTCCACCTCTGAAGATGGTTGTGACAGAGGCAGTTGTAGCTCAGACTTCCTCTGGAAGAGTTACTTTTTGCAACCGGAGCACGATCTAGTGCCTGCAGAAGGGAAACAGTGCTCGCTTGCCTGGGTCTCTGCAGGGACCACATATTCTAAAGTAGTTTTGCACCTTGCTAGGGTGTGAAACAAGCTTATTTCATGGCCTGCGGGCTCCTGAGCCCTCAATAGTTATCAGTGTCCAGGCCAAATTGACTCCCTATGGGAATTACTGAGGTGGGGGGAAAGCGTGCTGTGCTGGGTGGTGGCGTGCCCTGATGGTGCCTGTGCTGTGTGCAGAGAGGGCGCTGTACAGCCTGGAGTGTGCGTTTCACCCCGTCTTCAGTCTCACCAGCGGAAGCTGCAGGCTTGACTACCGGCGCCCAGAGAACAGGTAGGTGGTTCACTGTCTCCTGCGTGTCTGCCGGAGAGTAGTTGCCGGTGTGCTGATGGCCTAGTTTGGGCATGGAGACCCAGATTCACGGTATCTGCTGCGTCATCGACGCTTGCAAGCGGTGGCTAGGGACCTTGAATGCCCCTTTCTGTCAGAATAAGTTTTACCTCTCAGCAGTCAATGGCAATGTCCCTTGGCAAAGGGGACAAAGGCAGAACATCTGTAGACACAGGCAGTGCTTGTGAGAAGGGTGCAGGTACTGGAGACACCAGCAGCTCTTGCTCTCCTAGGTCGCTTACACTGAGATAGATGGAAATTTTCTGTAAAGTACCCTCTTTTCTGAGGGATTTCTCATCTGAGCATTAGCTTTTCCTCCCTGTCAGTGTCCTTTTCAGTACAGTTATTACCTGTTACCACAAAAAGGCACTTCTTTTTGTCACGGAAATACTCACTGTGGGTTTAAGTCTGTGTTCAGTCTCCTGTGTGCCGTCTGCTTGGCTCTTGTTCCCAGCACTTGTGCTTATCTAGGCCTGGCTGTTTATATAATTTTGACAGTTATGCAGCTGCAGAGAAAGGTGACTTTATTCTGGGAATTTTCCAGTCAGCTGACCTACGTAATCTCTCCCAAATCTCTATACCTTGAGTTTGCTCAGGTTTCCAGTTCCCGCTCACTGACAGACTTTGTGCCGTGTGTTACCTGAACGCTGTGATCTATATCTTACCCAGGTGGGATGCTAGTCCTTCCCCCCGTGCACATGTGGTCATGCACACGCTGTGTCACTGTCCTGTCGCAGTGCTGAGCAGGCTGGGACAAAGGCTGAGGCAGGGTTGTGCTAAGCCTGCACGATGCAGGCTTTAGGGATTTACTTATTTGTTTTGTCCTGAATCATCAGACCTGATGCTGTGGTGTGCACAAGGCTGTGGGGCCTTGGGGAGCAGAGGTGAAATAGGCCACGGTTTTGTCATCTCCCTGCTTGTACAATGGCATGAAGATGAAAAGATCTGAGATGAGAATCTGGAGCCTCCTGTGTGGAGGGTCTCTGGCACTCTGTTCGAGCACTAGAATGGGTCTCCTGGGTCCCGCTTGGCTGCACAGCTGCATTAATACCTGAGGGAGGAGGCGTTCAGGCTGACTTGGTTCCTATCCTTGAATGAAATGAGGCGCTCTTCTCTAAATTTGGTTTCTAAAACCTGTTGTTACTCTGTCTGTGCAGAGCTTTCTACCTGGCTCTCTTCAAACACCTGATGTTCCTGGAGAAGAGAGGCTGTCCTCGAACAGCCCTGGAGTTCTGCAAGCTGATTCTGAGGTAGAGACCGCTGTGGAGTGCTTCATCCGGAAAAGTGAGGTCCTCCAGAAAAGTGAGCTCCTCTCCACTACTGAGCTGGGGGCCTGGCTGATACGGAGAAAGGCCTGCAGAGCCCAGAGTCTTTGCAAAGCGTATGTGCAACAGTGGCTTCAACCCACTGTATTTGTGTGGCCCTTGAGCTTCCTCCTGTGCAGTTCCACGAGGGCCCATCACCCTCTGCAGGAACGCGCGCCCTGGAGGGGCAGGCACAGACCTCTGGCCATGTGGGGATGGTTTTGTTCTTCTCATCTCCATTTGCTGAGTCGTGGAAGCTTTCTGGATGCTAGTGGGAAAGTTTTGTTTGGTTTAGAAATGAGGGCAGCTACTTAAGCTTTCGTGACACTTACTTTGGTTCCTCCCATTGTGCTTGCCTCTCTCTGAAGCCTTGATCCAGAGAACGACCCGCTGTGTGTACTGCTGTTGATCGATTTTCTGTCCCTCCGAGCTAGAGAGTACGGCTTCCTGACACGCATGTTCCAGGAGTGGGAGGTGAGTTGCCAACAGGCCACCCTGGCGAGAGACGAGGCAGAACGAGGAGGGGGCTGGTTCCTGGGGCTCGGGGCTTTTCAGGGGGCTGTCTCCGTGTGAGTTGGGCTGGAAGAGGGGGGAAGCTGTGCCGTGGAGCATGAGAGGAAAAACATTTATATCTCTAGAGCTGTGTAAAAGTTACCCCCTGCCATTTCTCTCCAAAGCAGACCCCCTGAGCTACATTGCATGTGGTTTTCATAACTGGCTTAACCCTTTGGGGGCTGTCTCATGGGCAGGCTGGCATCCTGCGGTCATCAGAATGACCCATAAAAGCTAGGGAGCTTGTTTTCTTGTAATCCTGGTACCTTATAAACAGTTGCGTGAACTCAGAATTGCTTTCTCAGTTGTGGGAACACCAAGCCAAGCCAGAGGCTGGAAAGTAACTTACTCCAGTAAGCAAGAAGTCTCACTCAACATACAGCTCAGCCATGTTGAGATCACTCTGCATGTCTTCATTTCTTCCTAAATCTATCCCTTTGATCCCGCAGAGTCACCGGAATTTGTCCCAGCTCCCCAATTTTGCGTTCTCGGTTCCGCTGGCCTATTTCTTCCTGAGCCAGCAGGAAGAGCGCTCGGAGCTGGAGCTAAGCCAAGCCCGGGAGAGAGCTGCCCGGCTCATCCAGCTTGCGCTGATCATGTTCCCAAGCGGTAAGTCTGTCCCTACCGGTAAGTCCATCCCCACAGACTTCGTCACTGTCTTCACCTGCAAAAGCACACGAGGGTTCCAGGCAGTCGAAAACAGAAGCAGCAGTTTGCCCGTGGGTTGCAAATGGTGTCTGCCACAGTCTGTGTGAGACAGGAGGCCAGGCTCAGAGGGGTGACACAGGTCACACAGATCAGCAGTGACAGGAGCTGCTGTAAGAGTCCAAGCTGTACCTGCAGCCCGCTGTGGGCAGCGGTGGGGTTCGGCCTTTCTGCCCTGCACCTTGGCAGGGCCAGAGAGCAAGCGGTGGAATCAGATGGGGCCGACACAGCCATGAGTCTGCCGTGTGTTAGGAAGAGATCAGCAACTGTTCTCTCTGCTGTTCACCCTCCTGTCAGAGCAGCTGATGCCCCTTCACTGTAGATAGTCATGGGCACGCGAGGTGGGGGAGGGTGAGAACTGAAATCTTGGAGCAGGAAAATGCTTTACCGCAGGGCTCCTGGGAGCAGAGACAGCAAGTCTCTCTCAGCTCTCCCTCCGAGGCACTGCTGTGCTTTAGATGTGGTCTGTATGGGCACCCATCACTCTTGCTTTTATCCAGTTAGGGCTCCTGTCCCTGAAGGCAGATATGCATCCCCTCCAGGCCTGGGGGGACACAGAGTGCCAGGGAGGGGGTGCCTTTATAGGCAGGAACAACCGGCTTTTGAACAGAGCTTTAGTTTGTGTTGGCTGAAAACATCTTTTTTTGCTGCTTGTTACGGTGACTGAAATAAAACCCTTGTTCAAGTTCAAAGGCCAGCAGCATTAATTGCATAGAATTGCACCTTATTTCACTGGAAAAAGTTTGTTGGTCTTTTTTTTTTCCTTCTTTGGATCTGTTTCCATCATCCACACAGAGAATAAAACACAGCATAAACTCCAGCTGTGAAGCTGGCAGTGTCCCCTTTGCATTGGTTCTCATTCAGTGCCCCCAGCCTGTTGGGAGACTTGCCCTCCTGGATGGGGCCTGTGTCTCTGCAGCCCTGGCAGGGTGGCCCGGCCGCTCCCACAGCACTTCTCAGCAGTCTGTTGAAAATGAGCTCTGTGACTTTCTCCTGCAGTTCTCATGCCGTTGTTGGATCACTGCAGTGTGCAGGCAGATGCCAGGGTCACATCCCATTCCTTTTTTGGGTTGAACGCTCAGATAAGGTAAGACCTGGAGATGTTCTTATTAAATAGAAGGAATCAATTCTTCTGGTAGTGAGGCTCTTGCTTGCTCAGACAGTTAATGGAGTTATAAGCTGTGGAGGAGAATATCTACTCTTTCTGAACAGGGCATGCTGAGAGGCTGTCAGATGCTTTGATAATGGATTCCCATAAAAGCTATCAGATAAGTCTAATAGACCTGCCTCACCTTAATGTAGATGGGTCAGAAGTTCATACTGTAGCTTGTTGATACATGTAGTAACAGAACATGTGCATGCTTCTGGGGCAGGCTGTCTCCTGCCAGTCTGGGTTTCCCTGACACGTGGTCCTGTAAACAAATGCATGGTCTCCCCCGGGGTAAAGACAGTAGGACTTTCATCTCATGGCTATGCTTGTCCCAAAATAGACAGAGGCAGAAAAACTGGTGAAGGTAGATGTAAATAGCAAAGCTGAGAGCCTGTGATTCCTCTCTTCGTATTCTCACACTGAAGCACAGTCCAGAGTTGAGCCCTTTCCAGACAGCGCAGGTACCTGCAGGCAAGAGGAAAGAAGGGGCCCTGAATAATAACTGTCTCCTGTAGCCAGCCTCCTGCCTTGAACCAGCTGACGTCCCTCTACGTGGGAAGGACTCACTCCCTGTGGAAGGACCCCGCTGTCATGGCTTGGCTGGAGACAAACGTCCACGAGGTGTTGTGCAAGGTGGATGCCAGGGACCCGCTGGTGGAGGAGTGTGAGCACAAGTAAGTGCGGTGGGCAGGGAGGAACGGCTCTTGTACTGCACGTGGGTGCAGAAACACCGGGACAGACCAGGCCGGGGAGTTCCTCAGGCAAGGGAGAAGTTCTCCTGGGCAGCGGTGACTGTGGCGCTGGCTCAGAGCCCCAAAGCTGCTGATGCTGAGGGTTAAGCTGTGGGGCCAGGAAGGCAGAGGCTCTCTTCTTCCTGGCTTTGCACAAAGGTGAATTAAGAGCTGTAGTTTTTGCTGCTTGGGGAACATGTGCTGCACTGCTTCCTCCAGCCTCAGCTGTTGCGTGTGCCTTGGCAGCAGCGCAGAGGAGACGAAGGGGTTGCTGTTGCCTGGGAGTGGCAGGCGATGACTGCACTGGCTCGAAGGCATTTAGCGCACAAGGCAGGCAAGTGCTTAGAACAACTTTCAGCTCTGAGAAGCTGGAGAGGGAGGCATTAAGTGTTGTCCTGAACTGAAGTTAGTTTGCTCTGCTGACCTGTAGAGAGGCGGTGAGAGATATCTGTGCAGTGTCTCAGCCTTTCTGCTCTTTCATCTAGAGGTCAGCAGCCACTAAGCGACTTTGGCTTTGCCTTAGACCAGCTCTTTCCAATGTGGCAAGTCCCAGCAGAACCAGGGATGAAGCTGACGTTGCACCGAGAGAAGCAGAAATGAAAAGCTTGTTGTGCAGAGGTGTGTTCTGTGCCATCCCTCAGCAGAAATCCTCTGTCTCCCCTCCCTGCCTTAGGAGGAAGATGCGATACCAGAGTGCACCCAGGAATATCTACCGACATGTGATCCTCTCGGAGATGAAGGAAGCCACGGCAGCTCTGCCTCTGGTGAGGGGTCTTAAGGCAGCACAGATGACGTTGCTGTGTGTGGTGTGATGGCACCTGCATCCCTGTTATGCATGTAAATGCTGGGCATGTCTTAAACCACAGCTGCTGGAGGGGACACGTAGAGAGGTTATTTTGCCGGACTTAAGTTCCTTGTGCCGCACAGAAGAAGGAAACTTCAGCTTGCTGCTGTGTCCCCTTGTGCTGCCCTTAAGTTGCAGGGAGCAAGAACGCCATGTTTGGTTCGTGGAAATGCTGGTGCACGCTGTGCTGCTGCAGGACGAGATGAGAAAGCATGTCCCAAACTTAGCGATATTGCACCGACAGCTAAAGGAGGTCCCTTGGTCTCGCTCATCATGGCTTGTTTGCCCAAGCAGTCCAGCATGTTTTCCACTGAGGTTTCCCACCCTGCTTTTAGGAATAGCCATGTACAAAGACATTCTGGCACTGCAAAAATAAACGTCCATGTGACCTCAAAGTGCCTTCACTGTTTGCACTGTCTCCTGGGACACCTCAGGTTAAGGCACGTAGATGCATGTGTAGCTGTCCAGCCTGCAGCCGTGCCTGGCTCTGTTGTGCTCCCCTAGTTAAGGCCTGTCCAAGTGGTCCAGCTGTCTCCATGCCTTGGTGTTTGCTGCCGGCAGCATCATAACCTTCACCTCTTTCTTTCTCCCCTCTCCAGGAGGTGACGTCGCAGCCTGTAATGGGCTTTGACCCCTTACCTCCCTTGGACTCCATCATTTCCTACACCAGACCAGAAAGGTACCTCTTGCACCCCTTGTTTCTGCGCTGGCACAGCTCACGTGTTCCCAGCATGTATGCCTGAGCGCTCGGTGCTCGGAGCTGATGTCCTCCATGTAAGAGCCTCGCTGACAGGCGAATTATACAGGCAGGACTTGTCCTGCTGCTTTTGCTTATGGCTGGTGGTCACCACTGGAGACAGCAGCTATTCACAGCCATTAAGACAAAGGCTGTTGAAAAACGTTGGTTGGCATTAGCATCTCTTAAATGAGGTGGTTTGGGATAATGCAGATTTAATCGCAGACAGCCTCAGTGTGCAAAGACTGTTGGGGTGAAGCTGGTACATGTCTTACACGCTGACCCTGCTTGAAGGAAACCTGGTAGCGCCTTTAACGACTGCTTTGCCCGGACGCTGGCCAGCTGCTGGCTGCCTGGGGCAAGCAAACCCCTGTGAATCCCCCAACCGTGCTTTGGGGAAGCTCGACCGACGGGGCTGGCTCAGGGAGGTGCTGCGCGTTGCTGCTGTCAGCGTGGTCCTCTCCAGCTTCTCTGCACTGTCTCAGCCCAAATGAGTGCCGAGAGGTCAAATATTAAATCCGCCCCTTAACAGTGTTGTGTGACTTTTCTCTTTCAGAACGAATCATCCATCCAATGAAAGCACTTTATCTCTCTTCTTCCGATCTCTGTTGCCAAATTTTAACTTACAGGTATGTGCAGTCAGCTGCTGCTGGCCAATCTGAGCACACTTCTGCTTTCCATACAGACAGAAGTATCTGCTGCACAGTGTTTCTGCAAAGGGAGTGGCTCTTGGCATATGCAGTTCATAAACGTCAGGTTGCAGAAGAGCCTGATCCTCCCTGGCAGGCAGTGTTGCCTCTGCCTGTTTGCTGCAGGCAGGCAGCTCCACAGCTGGGTGCTCCAGCTCTGCTCTCTTGCAGGGGGACATCAGACACGACGGGGATGAAGAGGCTGGAGCAGGGCAGGACCTGAACCAGGGGGTGAACAGGCTCATGGCAGCCATGCGGGACATGCTGGCGAACATCCAGTTTCAGGAGCCCCCGCGAGACGACAATCCCGAAGGGGATGCGGACTGGGACTGAGCCGAGAGCGTGCATCTTCCACCAGAACACTGTGTAATCGCCCCCCTGACTTGTCTCGCACTCCAATAAAGTCACACGAACCAGAGAGGCCTGTTCTTTGTGGTCTTCCTTGGTGCAGGGAAAGAGCTCTGTCCAGCGGAGGCTGCCACTATCGGCCCTTGACCTTTCAAATTTCTCAGCACGGGGCCAGATACTACCTTAAAATGGCAGAGCTGATCTATAACATCCCTCCCCAGGAGGGGAGGCATGCTGAATGGCTATGTCTTTTTCGCCCTCTTCCGTCTAGCCCTTTTTGCTCTTTGCCACTTCCTTCGGGCTGGAGCTTCCTTCCCTCCCCGAAATGCCCCAGGCCTTATGAGGGTTGCTGCTTGCCGTGGGCTTGGTGGTCGCTGCCGCAGCCCTGTCCCCTCCGGGCCGCAGGGCGCGAATGGGCCGGGGTTGTGCTTGACCTCCAACCTGGCCCTGCGCAGTCTAAAGGAACAAGGTGCGTGTGGGCGGCTGCACCCGGCGCCCTGGGTGCTGTGGTCTCCCTTCGTGCCTTGCCGAGGTGCACGGGGAGCAGCTCCTGTTTGTGATGCCACCGTTTGATCCTGCTGGGCACAGGAACAATGCCCCCCGCCCCCTTTTTTTCTTCTTTTCCCTGTTCTGCTGCCTTTGAGCAGGGCACGGAAGGGTGCAGAGACAGGAATGAGGTCAGCTGTAATAAAACTCTTGCAGGCAGCAACCACCAGCAAAAGCTTTTAAATTTCTGCTGTGTAACAGTGTATGTGGCTCCCTAATGCTGAGCCAGGCTGTGCTGCCCGGAAAAATCCTCCCCCTGCGTTGCAGTGCCTGCTCCAGCCACTGTCCGTGCCGCGTCCGCTCCCAGGAGCAGCCTGGCTAATGAGCGGGAGTCAGTACCGGGCGTCAGGTGTCCCGTGCAGGGCGGGTGGGTTCCCCGGCACCGGGGCTGGGGGAGGCTGCCCGGAGCCCTGCGGTCTGCGCTGGAGGCTCAGTCCTGCCCCCCCGGCATGTCCCAGGCAGCAGAGCAAAGGGGCTCTGCCCCGTGGGGAGGAGCGGCCCGTGCGCTCCCCGGCCTGCGCCGCTGCCGCTGGCTCTGTTCGTGCTCCCTGGAGTTGCAGACTGGGCGTTTCAGGGCTTTGCTCTCAAAGGCTCTGTTGATAAAGCGGAAATTCGTTGCGTGTAGTGGTGCACCGTGCAGCTGAGTAACAGCCAGGAGAGGAAGCCGGTGCCTGTTGGTCTCCCTCCTCGTGCACGCGTTCCCTGCCAGCCTGGGCTGCCCGGGGGCACCCGGCGGTGGGAAACGTTGGGGACGCCCGGCCTCGCCGCTCCCAGGGCAGCGGCTGCCGCCCCCGGCAGCAGGGCGAGCACACGGCGGCCTGCCTTGATGGGCAGCTCTTGCCAGAGCACTAAAAATAATTCCTGCTCTGTCCCTGCCGCGGGAAGCAGCCGGAAGCGGCCAGCGGGACCGGCCTTTTCATGCCGATGTGACCGGCTCCTTGGCAGCCGGGCAGCTCCGGGCAGCGCCGAGCCGAAGGCACATGACGGTCAGCCGGGCCCCGCGCTGCCCCAGCCCGCCCCGGTGCTCGCGGGGGCAGCCGAGGCCCCGTGCGGCTCCGGGGCCGGCAGCGCCGGGCTGCTCCGAGCGGCACCTGGCAGCTCCGTGGACAGGGCCCGGGCAGCGGGCCGTGGCACGGGACTGCAGTTAGCCGGTTCGCCGGCCGGGCTTGGCGTTGGCGAGCTGCCACGGGGCATCTGGTCCGCCCGTGGGTCCGGCTGCCTGGAGCAGCTTCTCGTGCCGTGGGGCAGCTGTGCGCGGAGCCGGGGTGGGGATGCTCCGGCAATGCTGGGACCGGCAGATGGTTTCTTCTCCCAGAGAAAACAGGGCCTTCGAGGATCCCTACAGGGCTCCGTTGCCGGCCCCGCGGCGCGACGCCTTCCCCTCCTGCCCTTGCAGGAGCCCTGGTGCCCGTGGGTGCCCGGCGGGGCTGAGCCAGTGCCCTGCGGCCCCGAGGACATCGTGGGGGTCAGCGGGGACCAGACCAACCGCGACTAGCTCTGCAGCGGGACGCAGCTCCGAGCAAACCCGGAGCCGAGGGCTGGCTCTGCCCTTTGCACCAGGCTGGGAGGGAGCCGCTCTGCTCCTGCGGCGGGGAGGCTGCGTGGTCCCACCGGGCTCCCCGGGGTGCACGGACCCCCCCCAGGGCACACAGGTGCCCCAGGGCACAGGGCTGCATGGGATCTTCCAGGGAGCACGGGGCTCCCCACGGTGCATGGGAGACCCCAGGGTATACAGGGGGCACGGGGGTGCATGAGATGCCCCCCAGGCCCGCAGGGCACACGGGCTCCCCCAGGGCAGCGCCGGGGGTCCGGCAGCCCCCAGCTCCACGCGGCTGCCCTGGCTGCCAGGGCGCAGAGCCGTCATGTGCGTGCCCACCCTCCACGGAGGAGGGGCTGAGGGAGCCGGCTTTAAAGTAGGGCAGAGAAAGGGCCCTTTCTTCCCCGTAACTCCCGCCAAGCCACCGCTGTCGGCCAGGGAGGAGCGCGGCTCCGGGGGAGCCGGGAGGGCTGGGGAGGCGAGCGGCCGCGGCCCCCGGGGCCCCCGCGGAGACCAGGGGTGCGGAGCGGCCGGGGGCGAGCCGAGCGTCTCCGGCACCGCGTGCCTGCCAGGACCCGAAAGCCGTCACGGTAGAGGCGCCCGCGGGCCACGGCGAGCGCTGGCCGTGCGTGGTGGGCCTCGAGCCGGCGGGGCGCCGGGCCGGCAGCAGGTGCCATGTCAACGCTGGCCCCGCTGCGCCTGCTCCGCGAGCCCTGGAACGCCAGCGAGGGCAACCAGAGCAACGCCACGGCCGGGGCCGACGGCGCTGGCTGCCAGGGGCTGGACATCCCCAACGAGCTCTTCCTCACGCTGGGCCTGGTGAGCCTGGTGGAGAACGTGCTGGTGGTCGCCGCCATCCTCAAGAACAGGAACCTGCACTCGCCCATGTACTACTTCATCTGCTGCCTGGCCATCTCCGACATGCTGGTGAGCGTCAGCAACCTGCTGGAGACGCTCTTCATGCTGCTCATGGAGCACGGCGTGCTGGTGATCCGCACCAGCGTCATCCGCCACCTGGACAATGTCATCGACATGCTCATCTGCAGCTCCGTGGTGTCGTCCCTCTCCTTCCTCGGGGTCATCGCCGTGGACCGCTACATCACCATCTTCTACGCCCTGCGCTACCACAGCATCATGACGCTGCAGCGGGCCGTGGTCACCATGGCCAGCGTCTGGCTGGCCAGCACCGTCTCCAGCACCGTCTTCATCACCTACTACCGCAGCAACGCCATCCTCCTCTGCCTCATCGGCTTCTTCCTCTTCATGCTGGTGCTCATGCTGGTGCTCTACATCCACATGTTTGCCCTGGCCTGCCACCACCTCCGCAGCATCTCCAGCCAGCAGAACAAACCCACCGTCTACCGCACCAGCAGCCTCAAGGGCGCCGTGACGCTCACCATCCTGCTGGGTGTCTTCTTCGTCTGCTGGGGGCCCTTCTTCTTCCACCTCATCCTCATCGTCACCTGCCCCACCAACCCCTTCTGCACGTGCTTCTTCAGCTACTTCAACCTCTTCCTCATCCTCATCATCTGCAACTCCGTGGTGGACCCCCTCATCTACGCCTTCCGGAGCCAGGAGCTCCGGCGGACGCTGCGGGAGGTGGTGCTGTGCTCCTGGTAGCCAGCGGGACGCAGGGCGCGCGCAGGTAACGGCGCGGCCGCGCGGGGCCGGGCTGCGTCCCGGGCCCCGGAGCCCCCGCCGCCCGGCACCGCCCGGCTGAATAAAGGCTCTTTGCAGTGATGCTGTACTGGCACCGCGCCGCGTGCAGCCCCGGCTGCCGCCCCCCGCTGCGGCCCCCCGAGCGGCCGCGACCCCCAGCCTCGGCCTCGGCTGCCTCCCCGCCCGCCCCGGGGACTGGGATGGACTGGGAGCTGCTGGGGGCAGGCGTGCGAGCCGGGGGGCTGCGCAGCCGGGGCTGCCGGCGTTTCCCAGCTCCGATGACTGATGCATCGCCTCATCGCTCCGAGTCGCCGCATCCCGCCGGCTGCCGGCTCCCGGCCCCGTGCCCCTTCCCGGCAGCAGGCCGCCGCGGGCTGGGTGCCAGTGGGTGCTGGGAGGGGGCAGCTCTGGGGCGGCCAGGCCACAGGGCTCAGCCCCCCGCGGCGGGTGCTGGCTCGGGGGGCGCAGGGAGCAGGGCCGCAGCCCCCAGTCCTTGCGGGGCCCAGGCGTCCCCGGCCGGCGCCGCTGCACAAAGGGAGGCCCCTCGCCGCCGCTGCCGCCGCCGCCGCTGCCTTTGTTCCTGCACCGCCACCGCGGCTCCCCGCGTCCCCCGCTGCCGGCTGCAGCCCACGAGCCCGGTGCCCCGTCAGGGCACGGCCCCCCCGCTTTTTTCCCTGCCCCCCCCCGATGGGGACAGGCGGGGGCCCCGCTCCCACCCGGCCCGGGGAGCCCTGCAGGGCTGGGCTGTGTCGGGCGCCCTGGTGTCCGGGGGGGGCCCTGGGTGTCCGGGGGGACCATCCCTCCCCTCACGCTTCATGGAGGGGGGGCCGTGCTTCCCCACCCCGCCGTGCCCGGGGTCCCCGCGTGGGCGGGGGGGGGGGGTCTGTCCGCGGGTGCCCCCCACTCCACGGGTGTCCCCCCCCCACTAGAGGCCCGGGGCCCCCCGCAGGTGCCGGGGTGGGGTCCCCCCCCCCGCGGGTCTCTGGGCGGGGTCCGCCTCCCCCTCCCCCGCAACGGGTGTCCGCGGCTGACCCCCCCCACCCCCACGGGTGCCCGGCGGGGAGGGCGGCGTCCCTCCCCCGGGGGGGCCGGCGGTGCCCCGAGGGCCGGGTCTGCGCTGCCGCCGGGCCGGGCCGGGCCAGGCCGGGCC
>PTFA01000072.1:10294-21350 GCA_003342895.1 Casuarius casuarius | reverse complement strand
GCCGGCGGCGGGGGGGCGGGAGGCGCAGGCGGGACCCCGGGGGGTGCAAGGGGTCTCGGGGTGCAGCGGGGACCCAGGATGCAGAGGGGACCCAGGGTGCAAGGGGGACCTGGGGATGCAGAGGGGACCCCAGAGGGTGCAGAGGGGACCCAGGGTGCAGCAGGGGTCCTGGGGGGCAGAGGGGACCCCAGAGGGTGCAGAGGGGACCCAGGGTGCAGCAGGGGACCCCCAAGGTGCAGGGATGACCTGCAAGAGGGACCTGGGGATGCGAAGGGGACCCCAGGGTGCAAGGAGGACCCAGAGATGCAGAGGGGACCCCAGGGTGCAGGGATGACCTGCAGGAGGGACCTGGGGGGCAGAGGGGACCCCAGGGGAGCAGAGAGGTCTTGGGGTGCAAAGGGGACCCTGGGGGGCGCAGGGGGAGCCCCAGGGTGCAGGGAGGCCCTGGGGGTGCCGGGGGGTCCCAGCACACACCGGACAGGCGGGAGAGCACCAGCAGGGCTGGGTGCCCCCCGCGGGGCTGCGGAGCTGGAGCCACCGTGCCAAGAGCCGGGCCCCGGGCTCGGGGCACCATGGGGCAGAGCGGCCAGCGGCCGCCCGCGCCTGCCCTGCACCCAGGCCCGCAGGAGCCCCGCGCCACGGCCCGGCCGGGTGCACGGCCCACACGACGCCAAGGCCCGGCTGCAGCCTCAGCCGCTGCTTGGCGTGGGGACCGGCCTGGGGCAGGGACGGGCGCTGGCACCGTGTCCTCGCCGGGAGCCCGGGCCCCGCGGGTGCTGGGCGGCCGAGCACCGGGTGCTGGATTGGTGCCGCAGTCTGCAACGAGCAATTATAGCGGTCTGCAACGCGGTGCAATGAGTTTGGGAGGCCTCGGGCGCACAGGCCCTCTCTGCGGGGGCCGGAGGGGGACTGTTGGCCCCTGCGCGTGGGCTGGGGCAGGCGGTCGGGCAGGGGGGGCACCGGCAGGGCGGCGGCACCCCGCGGCCTGCGCGGGGCCGGGGCGGGGGGACGCGAACCCGCGGCCCGGGGGGCGCCGGCTGCCAGGCCCCGCCGCCGTTGCTAGGGCGGGGCCTCGCGTTGCTAGGGGGCGTGTCCCCAGGCGCAAGCCCCGCCCCGGCGCGCGGCTCTCGCGAGAGCTGCCCGCCCGTTGCCTGGAGACCGCGGCGCCGGCGGCCGCAGCCATGGTGAGGGCCGGCGCCGGGCCCGGGCCCGGGGGAGAGGCGGCCCCGGGGAGGCAGCGGGGAGCCCCCGGGAGGCTCCGGGCCTGGGGCCGCCCGGAGCGGGGTGTGCGGGCCGCGGCGGCGGGCGGTGAGGAGCCCCTGGGCCCTGGCACCTGGGCCGGCGGGGGCGGGGGGCGCGGAGCCCCTCCGGGCCCGAAGCTCCGCTGCGGCGCCAACCCGCAGGGGCCGCGCCTGGAGCTGCGGGTGTCCCGGGGGGTCCCCGGGACCGGGGCGATGCCCGGCCTGGGACAGAGCTGCAGCAGCGCAGCCCCCTCCCGGGCCGCCCGCGCACTCGTGCGTTCTGGTTTCTTTCCTTAGGCGCCCAAAAAGAAAGGCGTCAAGAAAGGGAAGGCGGGCAGAGCTCCGGCGGTGGCGGATGGCTTCTCCCCCGAGGACATGAGCAAGGAGCAGGTGAGAGCTTGCCCCGTCTCCCGGCCTCCCCCAGGGTCGGGGGACGTTGCGTTTTGTAAGAACGCTCGCACAGGCCGGTGCTCGGTGTTCAGTGCGGGCCCCAGGGGTGGCAGGTGGCAGAGGGTAGTGGAGAAGGCGGAACAAGCAGTCGGTGTTCGTTTCATTGCCTCACACGTGTCTGGACCATGTGCACGATCTCGCAAAGCCTGCTCAGCGCTTTTCCTGAGAAGATCAGCCACCTCGTCTCGTCTTCCCTCCCGCTGTTCTGCAGCGCGCTGTTCTCCAGCTTGGTGCCCTCGCTGTCTTAGGCCTCACTCCGTAACCCGGGCACCCTGCTCTCGTTTCATTGTCCTGGTGCTGTGAAAAAGGTGTCCCTGACAAGAATATATCATATTATTTAAGTGCTTTGTGTTCTGTGTTGTTTCCTATCGCAAGTAACTTGCCTGACAGACAGCGACTGTGTTTGAATCAGCATTTCTCTGTCCGTTCAAGCCCCCCTAACTGGCTGCTTCCACCCGTAACTGGAGCAGACTGATCTCTGCAGGCAGTCGCACTCGTACTCAACCGCGTGGCTGCCCAGCCTGTAGCTTTGTGGCTTGCAGCCTGGGACACTCGTCACAAAACACATTTCTTCCGGAGTAGGAGACTCTCTTAGGGGCCGTAAGGAGAGGCGGAGGTGGGGGAGGGAGTCCCTTGCCCTGTTATCAGCTGCTCCAGAAGCTCCACTTGGGCCGTGTCTTGCTGGGTATCCTACAAACACAGGAGAAGCTGGCCCTGTCCCAGGGACCTCGCTGCCTGGAGTAGGATTTTCTGCTTCTGACCTAGCATTGTTCAGGCACCCCAGAAGGGTGTTACTGGCCACTGCGAGACAGAATATCTGAGTCTTGGCTGCTTATGGCAGGAAAAAATCTTGCTGCTCCTTTCCCAGAGGCTGATGGGTTGCTGTCAGGTCCTGTGCAAACCCCACCCCCTCCAAATGTCCCTCGGTCAGGGCACCTCCCCTCCTGCCCTGTGCTTTGCTGTCCCATTAAAAGCCACCGTGTCCTAGCAGGGTTGCGACATGGGTTGCCATGGGTGTCTTCAAAAGAGCCTTGGTTCAGCTGCTTCTTCAGGGGAGCCGTCTGTCCGAGGCCTCCTTTTCCTCCTATTTGGCTCCTGCTGTTGGCTTTGCAGCTGGAAGAACATGTTGTGCGTCTCCGGGAGGAGCTGGACCGGGAACGGCAAGAGCGCAACTATTTCCAGCTGGAGCGTGACAAGATTCACACCTTCTGGGAGATCACCCGCCGGCAGCTGGAGGAGAAGAGAGCAGAACTGCGGAACAAGGACCGGGAGATGGAGGAGGCAGAGGAGCGACATCAAGTGGAGATCAAGGTGGGAGGACAAGTAGGCTGGGACCCATCGTGATGCCCTGGCCAGGCAGGAGCTGTGGGTGAGCCCTGGGCAGCTCGGAGAGGAGGTGAGGGAAGGAAGGAAGAGGAGGAGAGATCCCAGGGATGGGCAGGATGCAAACCAGGGCATCTTAGCCTGTATCCCAGCTTCAGGGATATTCCTGTCAGCACCTCCTGAAGCCCCTCACCTGCTCTGTGGCTTGCCTTTAGGTTTACAAGCAGAAGGTGAAGCACCTGCTGTACGAGCACCAGGAGAACCTCACCGAGCTGAAGGCAGAGGGCACCCTGTCCATGAAGCGGGCCCAGAAGGATCACTGGGCTCAGGAGATGGAGCTGCGTAAAGACATGCGCTCCCTGAAAGTGGAGCTCAAGGAGCAGGAGCTGGCCAACGAGGTGGTGGTGAAAAACCTGCGCCTGGTAGGTTGCCGGCGGGACGGCAGGCCTGGGACGCGGCTGAGGCCCGTGGGGAGCCTGTGGCTCCAAGGGAGCGGTAGCGACCACCCGGAGCTGGGGAGCGGGAAGGAGCGCGCAGGTGCACTGGTCGCTGGGGCCTGCGCAAGGCCTGCTCTGCACAGCGTCTTGGAGCAGCAGGTCGAGCAGGCTCGCTCTCACAGGCTGAGGGGGAAGCTGGCCTGAAATTAAGGCTCCCAACCAGTGAGGTACAGGCAAAACTGGGCACAGCAGAGCAGAGGGGAGTGCGGAGTGCAAGCTGACGGGCAGTGCTGGCCTGAGCTGGGCTGTCTCCGTTTTTCTGAGGTGCAGTTTGGTTGCAGAAAGGACGGCAGCCCCCAGCCTACATTGTGCAGCGGTGCAGTAACCTCAGGATCTGGTTATCTGCCTCTAACCTGTACTTTCTCCCTGACAGAAACAAGAGGAGGAGATCACACAGCTGTGCAGTGACTTTGAGAGACAAGTGAAAGGTCAGGACATGTGTGATCCCTTTGTCGGTGTGCCGGGGGAGGCACCTCAGTGCTCTGCTGCGCTGCTGGGCTCCCCGGAGCAAAGCAGAGCGTTTTGCTGAAAGAGGCCACTTTTTCCCCAATACCTGCTCCCCTGTGCTCTCGGGCTGCCAAGCTGCGTGGCCTGCAGCACCCTCCGAGCTGCGCTCCCGGAGCGGCTGGGATGAGGTGCAGGCTCCCGCACCGCTCGCGGGCAGAGGCCGGGCTCTCGTCGCTGCTGCCGGGCTGCGTTGCTGAGCGCGGCTGTCTGGCAGGCGCTTCACGGGCGGCTCTGGGGCGGCTGGAGGAGCCCTTGCCGGTGTCAGTCCTCGCTCCGCTGTCTTCCTCGCGGGACGTTTCGGGTTCTCACGGGCGGACTTGGAGCGTTTCCAGCGCCCTGCTTCCAGGATGCTATTTCTGGGCTCTGCTCTGTGGCTCCGCGCGGGGGGAGCGACGGCGGTGCTGTGAATGACATCCCGTCCCGGAGCGGTGCTGCGGTGGCGCGTGCTGGGCCGCCCGTCCTGCCGGAGTTGGGGCGTGTGCACGCAGGGTCTCCAGGCGGTTCTCACCCGGCCCCCGTGTGCTTCTCCAGAGATTGAAGCCAAGTACAACAAGAAGATGCACGTGCTGCGGGACGAGCTTGATTTGCGCAGGAAGACGGAAATCCACGAGGTTGAGGAGAGGAAGAACAGCCAGATCAGTGTGCTGATGAAGAACCACGAGAAGGCCTTCAGTGACATCAAGAACTACTACAATGATGTCACCCTCAATAACCTGGCACTCATCAACACGCTCAAGGTACTGCCTGCCTGCTCCCCCGGCCCCGCTGTCGCGGCCTGCCTGGCCTGTGCAGCGTTACCCTCGCACTGGGGATGGATCCTGTAAGGTTTTGCCCAGATCTGGCCACGGGTGGAGGTGCTGGTGCTGCAGCTCTCTTGGGGGAGCTGCACATTACACAGGCGAAGCTCTTGCACGGGCGCAGATGCAGCTGGCAGTGCCAGCGGTGCGGGGGGACGGTGTCCTGGCAGTGCGGTGCTGAGGGGCAACACAGTAGCGCACACGTGTTTCCAAGAACAGGAGCAGATGGAGGAGATGAAGAAGAAAGAGAATCACTTGGAAAAGGACATGGCAGACATGCTGCTGCAGAACAAGCAACTGACGGAGCGCCTGCAGCAGGCCCAGGAGCAGGTGTCGGAGCTGCAGAAGAAGTTGGCCCACTACGAGAAAGACAAGGAGGCTCTGACGGTGAGTCGCTTGTCCTACTGAGCCCTTTCTGTCCTTTTCCCAGCCACCATGGCTGTTTCCTGGAGCAGAGTTGCTCAGCAGTGACCTCTGCCGCTCAGCTCGGAGCTGCCTGGCCAGACTGCCAAGCAAATTCCTCTGAGTCTCTTTCAACTCAGCTGCTTGTTTACATCCCACGGGGGCCTCCCAGGACGCTGGCTCTGGTGAGGAGAGGGGTGGTAGCCCCTGCTGCAGAGAGGGAGGGAGATGGGGTGGGTGCTGCCACGCTTCTGCCTCATATCTCTTTGCTGGTCGCTGTCCTCCCTTCCTGGAACGCATCCCACACTCCTCCCGGGGAAGTCTGTGCTCCTAACTGTCCCTTCCCATCCGCAGAACACAAAAGCCCATCTGAAAGTCTCCCAGAAGGAACTGAAAGATCTTCAATGGGAACATGAAGTGCTGGAGCAGAGGTTCAGTAAGGTGAGAGCTGCAGGTGGGCCTGGACAACCTCTTACCTTCCCCAAACCCTCCCCTCTTTGTAGAGGGCTGTGCACAGTGATTAAGCAGAGGCTGCCCAGGCTGTGCTTAGCTAAGGGCTTTCTGAAGATCTGATCCAGCACTGAGCGTTAGCTGCTGTTTCCAACAAAGCTTCTCACAGCTTTGGCGTCTCCCATGCTCAGCGGACAGGCCCAGCCTTGTACTTGGCTGAGCGATAAGGCATGCTCCAGCGCTCCCCTCCCGGCCCGCGGAGGACTGGCTGCAGCACTGGGTCAGGAGCAGGGCCACGTGGAGAGGCTCCCGCTGCAGCAGGGGAGAGCTGGGGACAGTCCAGTGACAAATTGTCACTGCTAGAGCTCGCTCCCTCGTTCTGTCGGAGTTTGGGGGTCGCTCCCTCCGCTCGCTGTGCAGGGGCTGCTCAGGGCGAGTTTATTTTCAAGGAATATTCTGTCGACCGAATTCTCCCAGACTCGGCCTCTCCCTCCCAGCTAACCCAGATAAATTTACTGAGGCAGAACAGAGCTCATTTGCAATTCGTAGAAATCCCCAGGAATACGAACATTGATCTGAGGCCTCGTTAACAATCCATCATTAAGGCAGCAACATATTCAGTGCATTCAGAAATAGGCTTTGGCAGAAAGATCCTAATTAGGACACTTATTAACTAGCTGTGAGCCAGGGTCCCCTGCCAGTCCCACCAGCTGCCAGGAGGAAAGGAGAGACCCCGTGCGCTGTGGGCCTCTCTCGGAGGTCTGAAATAGTGCCTCAGACCCAGAGCACTGTGGCCGTCCCGAGTGGCCTGCTCCGAGCCGTCCTCAGGAGCCCGCAGCACCGAAAAGGCTTCCCTGAGCGACTCCCAGGCAGGGCTTGTAACCCCGCGAGCCCGTCACTGCTGCCCTGCTGCCAGGGAGCAGCCAGTGTGGTCTGGATGTGGGGCTCGTGGCTCCGCGTGTCACCGCAGCCCCACGCGCTTGGAGTGGGGACTGCTGGTCCTGCCGCCGGCTGGGCTGGGGGAGGCAGGGCCCCTCTCTGCACCGCCGCTGGGAGGATGGGGTGGCTGTTTGCTTCCTGCTGGGCCTCGAAGGGGGGAGAGGCTTCGCAGACAGCTGAGCCCTTTTGGAGGAGAGGTGGCTGGGTGGCACAGAGCCCTGAGGGCAAGAGCTTGGGTGCAGAGCAGCTAGAGTGCAGGGAAAGAAAGGGGAAACATTTGGACAGCAGAGGTTGCGTTGGGGGGAGCACTGCTATTTGGGCAGCTGATGGGTTTCTGCTGTTACGGGGAGTGGAGGAGGTGGAAGCACAGGTGCTGAGGAGGTGCCAGCCGCAGAGGGAAGCCGCACTCCTGCGCCCGTGTCCCCCCGGGGTGCAGGTGCTGGGGGAATGGCCTGGCTCTCACGGGAGCAGGCAGGGCCGGGCTGCTGGACCTCCCTGCCCCGGGTGGCTGCCAGCACGGTGGTCCTGAGGGCGGTGTGGCCGTGTCGTGTCTGGGAGCAGGTGCAGGCAGAGCGAGATGAGCTCTACCAGAAGTTCACCAAAGCCATTACTGAGGTGCAGCAGAAGACCGGATTCAAGAACCTCCTCCTGGAGCGCAAGCTGAAAGGGCTCTTCAGCATCCTGGAGAAGAGGGAGGTGGAGCTCAACGAGGTCCTCGCAGCCTCCAACCTCGACCCGAGCGCCCTCTCCTTGGTCTCACGCAAGCTGGAGGTACTGTTCACTGTCACGGGGCCCTGCGAAAACTGCCCCCCACCCCCACCGGGGTGGTTTTGTGGGGAGCAGAGGCTGCTCTGGGCCAGAGCCTGGGGTAAACACAGACCTCGGACCGTGTGAGCGTGGCTGGGACCCGGGGTGCCTGGGTCTGGGCTTTCGGGGCAGAGCCGGGCTGCGTGGTAGGAAACGGGGTCCCCATCCTCCCCGCACTGTGGGTCCGCAGAACGGGGATGCTGCGGTGAGCACTCAGCCCGCTCCCTTGTCGGACGCGCCATGCGAGCACCGTGCCTGGGTGCTCTGCACCTGGGGAGCCGCAGCTGGTGAACCTCGCCAGCGCTCCTCTGCTGGTCTCACTGGCTGCAGAAGCAGCGTAGACTGGTTCCCAGAGGCTCTGCAATGTCTGGCACGCTAAAAATACTTATGCGGAAAGCCTCTGGCGTGGTGGCGAAGGATGAGTCCCACATTCCTGGAGCCCGCAGCAGCAGTAACTGGAGAAGCAGCACTTGCTTCGTATCAGCTTGAGACACGAGGGATTTGTGTTCCACGCTCAGCTCAGCCACCAGCTCTCTGGTGCCCTCCTGCTCGTCCCGCACCGGCGCGCTCGTTCCAGGTGCCCTCCGTGGTGGAGCGCCGATGGGGCCCGCGGATGTCCTCGTGCCGGGGCACCTTGGGACAAAGGGGCCAGCCAGCCCGAGGCGCCCTGTTCTCGGGACAGGGCAGCGGATGTGTCACCTAGCGGGTGAGCGGCAGGTGCCACAGCAGCAGATTGGAAAACACATTCCTGGGAAGGCGACAAGGCGTCAATCCTGCCTGCAGCTGCTGGGCTTCCTGAATTCTTTTGCTCAGCTGCCTCTAGCGGCTGGCGTCTTCTCGGGGAGACTCTTTCCCCGTAATTCCCCCGGTGCCGCCACGTCAGGGAGGTGCCGCCGAGAGCAGGTGCTGCCATCCGTCCCCCTCGCAGCGGGGCGGGTGATGTAATGCAGCACTGGCTCTTCTGGTGCTGTGGGTCTGCAGGGAGGAGCATGGGGTGGAAGATGGGGCCTGCTGCTTGTCTGGAAACTACTGGTCAGTGCCCCTGTGCTCCACAGACCCTTATTTTTAACCTGCAAGGTCCCTGTCTCACCTCTGCCGGGGGCTGGCTTGCTCCGAGGGGGGCAGACCCTGCCGGAGCTGCGCTGTGGGAGCCAGGTTGCGGTGCCAGCCGGGACGCTGCACGGCAGCTCCTCCGTGAGCTGCAGCTGCTGCGCAGCCTGGCCTGACTGTGCCTTCCGTGCCGATGCTGACGTGCCGCCTCCCTTCGCAGGACGTGCTCGATTCCAAGAACACCACCATCAAGGACCTGCAGTTCGAGCTGGCGCGAGTCTGCAAGGTGAGGGAAGGGGGCCGGGGCGGCTTGTCCTGCCCGGCCAGGGCTGGGACCTGTCGTGTGCTCCCTGTGGTTTGGAGGAGTGACAACGAGACCTTCCGCTCCAGGCATGGTAGGGAGGGAAGGGAACTTGCAGCAGGTCGGCTAAGCTGCTCCGTGCCTGCCTCTTCAACGGCCCTTCTGCCTGCCCAGGCTGCAGCTCTCCCGGTTCCCCGGCGAAGGAGGGCCTGATCCTCCCGCCCCCGTGCAGGGGGCTGCGGGGAGCCCGTGCTCAGGTGGCGGCGGAGGGGCAGGTTGGCCTGGAGCTGGGCTTCGGCGTGGCAGCCCAGAACTTGGGGCACTTCTCTTCCAGGCGCACAACGACCTGCTGCAGACGTTCACGGCAAAGCTGACGGCCTTTGGCATCCCTCCGGACAGCCTGGGCTTCGAGCCGCTGGAGCTGCCTGCGCTGGGGCAGACGGTGGGGCAGGGCCCCGCGGGACTCGTGGCTGCACCCACGTGACGCCCGCGAGCACCCGTGTGTGCGTCGTCTCCGGTCAGGCGCCCTGCGAGCGCGGGGGGGCCCTGCGCTGCCGGGGCCCGCTGAGCTGGGCAGGGAGCAGGGCTGCGCTCTGCCTGTTCATGCTCTGCGCCATTAAACAGCCCCCAGCAAGTCTTCTCCAGGGTCGAGAGCATCGTCTTCCTCCTCCCTGCGGCCAGGCGGGCGAGCAGGGAGACGGCACGTAGGATAAAGCGCGCCCGCAGCCTCCCTCCCTCCCTCCCGCGGGGCTGCTCTATGCATAGCCGGGCGCCGGGGGACCCTCGGAGCAGAGCTGGCGGAGGAGGAGCCGCAGCCGCAGCCGCGCCGGGGCGGGCAGCTTCCCCGCCGTTCCTGCTCCACCTGCAGGGCCACGAGCGGGGTGTTTGCAGGGGGCAGGAGCAGGTGCCCCCCGGCCTGTCTGGGCACTGGTGCCTTGGCACCGTCCCTCGTCCCGCGCTCGCTCTCCTCCTCGGAGATGCCCCTGGGGAAGAGGAGAGGCTGGGACGTGCCCCGGCTCTGTGCCCCCATCCCGGTCCCCGAGGAGGCGGGCCCGTCCCAGCCACCCTGCCGCTGCCGCCTTCCCGGCCTGCGCTGACCCGCGCGTCACGTGCCCGCCGCGGACGTTAACCCTGCACGCGCTCTTCCCTGCGGGGCCCCAGGCTGCGCTCGGCGGGGCGGGATGCCTCGGGGCCGGGTGATGCGTCTGGGCCTCGCCGGCGCCTTGCTGATGGCAGCGGTGGTGGCCTCGAGCCCGTCCCCGTGCACGTCGGCAGCCCCGATCTCTAGGGTGTCCTCAGGGGCCGCCTGCCGCGAGAAGCTGCCTTGCCTGGCTTGCGGGGCCAACCCTGCCGGGGGTCYGCTCAGCTCCRGCTCGCGTCTCCACGCGTCCTGCCCGGCCGGGCCGCAGGGCCCCGCGTCTCGCCGGGCCCCACGGCGCAGCCCGCGTRCCCGGCTTGGCGCCCTCCTCGATGTAGCCGACGAAGACCTGCTTGGTGAACACGGGCCGGTTGTCGTTCTGGTCCGTCACCGTGATGAGGATCTCCATGGGGTCCTCCACGGGCTGCCCGTTGGCCGACACGGCGTGGGAGAAGAGCTGCGAGGCGCGGTCAGAGCCGGCACCGGCACCCGGGCCACGTCCCGCCCCGGCGCCCGACTCACCATGTACCTGTCGATCTCCTCCCTGTCCRGCGGCTTCGTCAYCTCCAGCCACCCCGTCTCCCGCTCGATGRTGAAGACGCCCACCGGGGGGGAGTCCGCCCCCGGCCCCGTGATGCTGTAGAAGACCTTGGTCTCCTTGTCCYTGTTGGACTTGATCTGGCTTTGCCCCGGGGCTCCGGCCACCTCCAAGCCGCGGGCACCGCCACCCCCATCCCCGGGCGGGCACCACCCCCYGGCGACAGACCCCACCTGCGGGAGGAGGAGGAGGAAGAGGGCGAAGGCGCAGGGCACCGTGGCTGCGGCTGCGCTACGAGCTGCTCCRGGCGCAGGCTGGGGACTGCTCCCTGCCCTGGGTGCCGACCCTGTCAAAGTCGGCTTGGCACCGCTGGCACAGGGGTGGGCTTGTCCCCCGCGCCCCGAGGGGAGACGCCCCGGCGTCGCTCGCCCCAGGGAGGTGCCAGGCGCAGGGACCCAGCGCGGAGCCCTGTCCCGAGGTGCGCTCGGGGCCAGATGCACTGTGGGGTGCTGGGAGACCTAGCAGGGGGGCTGAGGGCCCTAGCAGGGGGGCTGAGGGCCCTAGCAGGGGGGCTGAGGGCCCTAGCAGGGGTCCCCCTACCTGGCCGGGGGGGGGG
>PTFA01000710.1:51656-64165 GCA_003342895.1 Casuarius casuarius | reverse complement strand
CCAGATCTAAAATATTGAGTTTTATAATGGGCTTCTGTTCCTTTAATGATCTAATGAATTTTTTTATTTGCAGTAGCTGTTCCACCACTAACTGTGGAAGTAAAGGAACAGCCCATTTTTTCTTTTCTGAAATTGTTTTCAGAAAACGGGAACTTCTGCCTTCGTAACTGTAGAACAAGGTTATAACCAATTTGTATACAATACTATATATAACATGCTCATACTAAAGAGAGCCTTGTAATTAAGTGACTTCAAAGGGAAGAAGCATAATGTTATTAAAAAAAAAATAAAGATGTATTTCTGTATTCTACTGCTGTTCACTGAAAGCCAGTCTTTTTAACCATATGAATTAGAGACCTTCTGTGTAGAAAATGTATTATAGGACTAACTCTAAAGCAAACAGTTTGGGCTCCTAATCTCTTTTGTTTCAGGGTGGACATGTGAATATTTTATGAACGTGATACAAGGCAATGTGATTTGGACTTTTATTAACCTTATACCTCTTAGGTACAGACAAACATATAAACCTAGGTAGTGACTTATTTTAACCAGTAATCAATAGAGCATCAGTATTTCAAAATTTAAAAAGCTTCCCTCAGCCCTTTCTAAAATTCAAAATCTTATTTTAATCAGCAAAAGCAAAAAAATCCAGAGCCAAAGAAAGTCTTAATGTTTATGGTTTTAAAAGATTAATGAGATTAATGAATATTAAAAGCATTTTATACATGAGATGTATTATGGATGGTAGGATGTTTTATAGATGGGTATAAGCAAACAGCTAATCTGTGGGAATCTATAAGAATTGATTAACCATTTATTAAGGCATCCCTTTTCCATTTAGCAACATTTTGTTACTACTTACAAATGGAACTTTAATATAAATGATATGACTTCTTAACTTCTCCACAGTCATATATTACATTTTACCTAACCTGTGAACTATGCACTAGTCTAGTGTTCTAAGTCCTCTTTCTGTAAATAAAGGATATTTCAACCTTAATTCTGATTAGCCTTGCTTCTGTGTAGTTGAGCCAGTTCTTACTTAAATATAGCTTTTTATTGTTTAACTTAATTGCTGAATTTATTAATCTAAATAGCAGTAAGTGTGCCATTGACAGTCTAGAGATTCAAATGCTTCTTTGGAACTGGTAGCATATTAAAGCCTATCAAGTGAAAGTGTAGAAAATCAGATAATTTAAATGAATTTATAATGTACAAGTTGGCTATAATGCATTATATGGTGAGATGAACATGGTCTTGAAAAAGGGTGCCTATTGCTGTGGTTTCAACCAGACACCCCGACTTAGGAATCTTCTGCCCTTGGATGCACAGATTCCTGCACATTAAGTAGCTCCCTTGAAAAATTCTTAGCTTCCTTTATCAGGACAAACTAAATGCATGCCTGTATGTAGATGCACATTACAGAAGTTTGAAAATTTGAGCCATCAATGACAATTCTTTGTTATAAAATACTCCTGACTTGAAATGCTTCTTCAGTTGTAACACAGCCACAAAATATTCTATTATTATGTTATCAAAGTCCTGAGATCACAATCAGGCCCTCATTGTGCTAGGTGCTAGACAATTATATGAAATCACAGTTCTTGCCCTTGAAGAAAACAAATGCCACACAAAGTACTTGGAAAGAAGAATATGATTGAATCTATATAATTTTTATGTGCAGTTATACATGTTTATTCTTCAATATAGCTAGAGTACCATCTGTCTTTTTGCCCATCAACTGAGCTGTCACTGAGTTGATTATTCATTCAACACAAAGGTAGATATTCAGGAAACATTTGAAGGAATTGGCTTGCTTTACTATATGATCTAGCAATAGAGCCTAGCAAATATCAAATAAGAATTAATTTAATAAAAGTCAGCAACTTTTGTATAATAGGACCTAAATCAAAACTATGGTGTTGATCCTCTATTTTATTTTTCACAGAAGTAGCCAAACAGGATGATTTGAGTTTTGTTTTGTTGTGAATTTGTGTGCTAAATTTTTGTAATTGTATTATTATGTGCAAGTCACAGTATCACAGTCGAATTGAAAGGTCCTTAGTTAGAACAGCTTTAGGAGTCACTGCTGGTTCCATTTGACAGGAAAAACATTGTGGTATATTATCATACATTACATTAATTTTACAGGCAATATCTGTTACTTTGGGGAAATAGTCACCACTTGCGCACTTGCGTGTGACTGAAGTTGTGTGTTGGCTTGTGTTTGTTCTTATCTGAAAATGGGAAATGAAAAAAATGGAAATCTTGGAAAAATAACCATTGCCTTATTGGTAGTAGAATTGAGCCTTACGTCTTAGGAAAGCAATGAGAGTTATCCTTTGATTGTGTTTGGTTCTACAGCAGGTAGAGGGTTCAGAGCTCATGTTGCCTCCAAAGCAGCTTTATGTAGCTGTGTATCCCCTGCCCTGCCTGAATCAGCTGTGGCTGAATGTTGACTTATGGCAATTTTACTGTCCCTGTCTGAGGCAATTTTATCCATGCAGTTAAAAGAATAATTACTGTTCAGTTATTGTATTTTGCAATATTCTGTTACTATTCCACTTTTCTCCATATTGTTAAAGGTATATTCATTTAAATGTATAGCCATAAATAGCAATGACCGTGGATGGTTTTTTTTTAAGGTAAGGTGTGTAAGAATAGGCTTAAAAGACATATGCTTGATGGCATTAACGGCTCTACAAGGTGCTGATACTTCAAGAAAAAAATAGAATGGTGCAAAATATATCAGGGAATTTGTACTGCAGCCTCCACTGACAACTTAATCATAAATTATGTTCAGGAATTAATCCTGCTTTAAAACTTCTTAACTGCTTACTGCTGTGAGACTAGCCTAAAGTAAATGGTATTACCACCAGTGACATTTATTGCATAACCACCTACTGTTAACATTTCACCCTCTCACATTGCTGTAAAGCAGCTCTAGCAGATGTAGAATGCTAGAGGAAAATGAATGTCCACTGTCAGAACCCATATTTGGTGACTTATAGGGTGTGATTCAAGACCTGTCTACTTATATAGGCTTTTGCTTCAGGGAGTGTCTAGGAGGGGGTTGAGACTTTCTGGGTTGGTAAGGATTGGAGATATGAGTCTGAAATTTCTCTTGATATTAACCAAATGGTAATTTATTGTTTAATTAACTTACTGTGTAAGATGTTAAAGATCAAATAATAAATCAAATCCTTCTTACTTCCTGCCAGATTGGTTCTGGCTCAATTATCAAGTTATCATTTAGTTAAAATTTATGACAAATTTTTGTTTGAATGGAAGAAGATAAACAGATTATTTTAGAACTCCAGAACTGCTGTGGCCATGGGTAGGGAGAAAAAAAGTTAGAAATAATTCATATTATTGAGTTATTTGTGCATTATTAAAGCAATCATCTAAAGTAATTTGAAAGTATCATGTTGTCCAGTAGCTAATTCATATCTCTATGTAATATTATTGCTATTAAAATATTCCTCTTTTTCCCCTCTCCTCTTAATATTTATTATACTCATATGCTGTGTTTTGTTTTAATTTAGGATGTTTATGGATGGAGGCATATCAGTGATAACGTATGTTCGAATGGCATGTAACACACTGAAGCTTTCATTTCAGCTGGATGTTTAAATGCTACAGTGATGCAAATAATAATTATGAAAATACTCTGAAAAGCTTGGATTAAAGAGAAATTATTCTTTCCTCTCTATACTGAATACTATGAAAAAGTCTCTGTTGACAATTAAACTCTCCAGTTCAAAATGAATTTATAACATATGCATCCTTGGAATGGGCTCAGCAAAGCCAGTTTCTCCCTGGAAGTCACACAATGCCTGAGTCAGGACGTGAATTTAAAATATTACTTTCTTTACTTAGAGTATCCTCACAAGTAGTAAATGTCTCTATAAGCAAAGGAATATGAAAATAACCAAACTCATTCAAAAATTGTCTGCAAATATAAATCTAATTTTGACAGGTGTTTTCATTATTTGAAATGACTTACTGAATAATTTGGAGAACATTCTTTGTCTGTAGCTTGCTTGCAAGAAATTCATTAAGATTATTCATTATGTAATTTATATATTTTTAGCCTGCAAATGCCATATTAAAGACCAGAGGAAGTAAATGTTGATGCATAATCTCACACGCAGTCATATGCGAAAAATATGGACTCCCATCTTAAAATAGTATATAACAACAATAAGCACAGTAACAGGCATGGACTGAGTTACAAACTCATGGTTTAGTTTTGGATTTAAGGGTCTAGATGTGGTTCTCTCTTGGTTCTCTCTTTCATTTAATCTTCTTAGAAACCAGTTGTTTTCAAGACTGGTAGAAGGTTTTACAGTGAGTTGTAGGAAGCTTTATTTCTGCTTGCTTGATTGGTTTACTGTCCGCAAGAAAATCAATGGGCAGCATATCGAATGCAAAATAATCTTGACACAAGGTAGCAGGCATGGCAGCTCAGAGAAAGGTGGTAGATATGGCAGTGATGAGGCTTAGTGGAGGCTAGCAAACAAATCTGCTCCTGTATAGGAGGCTCTCATTTAGTGAGATACCATTTTCAAGCACTCCTAAGCTTGGCAGCAGCAGTTTTGGCCAAAGTTTTAAATCTTAATGGCTTTTCTGTTTAAGAACTCTTCCCATGATTAACACCATTGTCCTGTAAAAATATTAGGGGAAAAAGTACAATTATAATTAAATAAAACATTGACTGGGGATTTTTACCACTATGAGAAAATGGGATTTTTGTGAGGGAAAGGGAGTTAAGTTACTATTATATACTGAATACAAATTAGGTTTGGAGCTGATGGAAAGTTTTGCTGTTGATGGAAGTGAAATTAAGCTCAAATGTCAGGACATAGAAAATTGTGGTCCTGCTTCTCCCCTGATTCCTCTGTGAGATTTTATAATTCCAAGCAACTAAAGTGCTTTCCTGCAAAAACCTCTAACAAGCAAACAAAGCAATCACTTTTGGGCTGAGAACAAGGAAAAAGGGCTTTATTGGTTTTATGTGCCCATAGACTTAAACTGGAAAAGGGCATTCAGTGCCTCACAGCTTAATCAGTTCCATTGCACTAGTCATTTTTGGATTACTGACTGATCTCAAAGTAATTATTATATTGTTGGTGAAGCAATAACAATCTAGTCCTTAAATGATAAATCCCTAAGATTTAGAATGAACTGTTTTCCTTTGTCTTGCTCTCCTATGTCTATTTTGAGGAAAAAAAAAAAGCATAATTTTAAAACAGAATTATTAGGAGCCAGGAAATGGTATTTTGGGAGAAAAGGATATGTTCTGAGAAATAAAATACTATTGAGGGGAACCTACTATTTCTTATTTTTGCTTTTAAAGTGGTGCAAAATAATATTTGATAAAGTGAATGTGCAAGGTCTTTTTCTTAAATGCATTGCCATTATATCATGATATTATAAATTATACATTTATGTTGTTTTCTAGAATAATAACATGGAAAATAACATTCAAATTTTAGATGTGTTTCCTAGTTTTCCTAGGTTATCTCTGGTCAGTGTAAAGAAGCAGGCACTTTTAAAGGGTGACTCTAATTTTAATTATGAGGATTAATCCTCTGATGGCCTAAAATTAGGCAAAATTAATCTGGGCCATCATTTACAGTAATAAATCAATAAAGCCTGAAATGCCATCCATATGTTTTTTGTTTTAATAACCTGAATTAGTATCATGGTGCCGACTCCTTTACTCTCTGATGTTGCATCAGTTTATTATTTCATTTTGCATAGGATCACCATCAGGATGGTAGTGATGCAAAATTACTGCTTTTCATTGCCACTAAGCAAATTAAAAAATGCTTACTTAAGTGTGAGTCAATTCTGTGAAAATTTTATTTGCTTCCTTGGTATTTTGGTCAGTATGTAAATACCAGATGTGATCCCACAAAGAGCTGCATGTGGCAAATAAGCTATTAACCGAGTCTCACTTATATATTGAAAGTAAGACACACTACAGCCATGGAGACTGTTAACATATATGATTCATAGCAGATTTGTCTGGATTTTTTTTTTTTGATAAGCTAAGGTATAATTTTAGCTTTCAGAGAATTACAGTATTGGTTGGATCAACTGTTTGGTGCTTTTTATTAGCCTTTAATGCAGAAGACTGAGAATTTACAAAGACAGAATTAAATTGTATACAACTCCTAAAATAACAGGGGAACCCTTTTTAGCAGGATTCTGCAACTCCAGCCTCCAAAGAAAAACAAGCAGTTAATTATGAAAATTTAGACTGCATTGTTTTTGTTCCATCTGTTTTTCATTACCTTTGCAATTTTGTTCTCCACAATTAATTGCTGATTGTTGTTTTCAAATATTTTATAGTATAGTGAGGGCATAGAGGCTGCCATGAAGAAGCATATGTGCCTACTGTCCCTTAACAAAAGAAAATCTGGTTATCGTGGCTCATTCAGACTCGCTAGATGAGTTTGGGCAAGTCATTTTGTTCACTGTGTTTCAGATTTCCTCAGATTTATAAAATGGTATGCCTACCTCATTCATATGAGAAAAACACTTTAATGACCTTGGATGTAACACCAATTAAAATCATCAATGTTACAAGCCCATGCGAGATATAAATATGGTCATTCTGAGTGTGGGGGAGGGGTAGAGAGGGCCAGAAAACACTGAGACTTAGCTGGAGTCACCTGACCTGTTCTAGGGCCTGTCATAAGAGCAACAGGTTTTTGGGTGAGGAGCTTTGACTTACCTGGTTTCCTAAAATCTTGAAAATTTAGTTCTGACATGTTGTTTCACTTTCCTAAAGTGTTGGCCAAGAAACTTTCTGGCAGCCTGCACAAGATTGCATAGAAAATTGCTTTTTGGTACAGGGGAAGGATGAGAGTATATTCCTTCCACTCCATATTTCAGCCAGGCATTGTGTGTTGCAGAGAGCTGACCAGTTGCTTGGCACTGGCTTTCTGTTTACAGGTGCTCTGTGATAGATGGCCTCTGCTGGGAACATTTGTTCTAGGATCCCTCCATACTTGAGAGGGGCAGAACTACTACCACAGTGTGATTCAGAGATTAGAATCACCTCTATCTTTCCATTTTCCAGAGGAGTCTGAAGGACTAGACACCTGACATAAGCATCTTTCTTAGGTGCAAGAAATTAGATTGGATGAATGTGAACCTGTGTTCAGCAAAACTTCCCATTTCTGTAAATGCTCTCATTTACACTGCTTTTTTTTAAATAAGTACTGAAGTGATAATGAAATAAAATACTGTGATACTGGACAGCTTGAAGAGAAGTTAATCATTTTGAATTAAAAAGAAACTATAGAATGATATATCATTTTTCTGATAAATCCTACAGGTTTATGACATACTTTTATAGTTTTTTTAATGCTTCGTTTATAGGATTTTTCCTAGAGAGTTAATTTTTCAGGGTGAAGTTTAAAAGACTGAGAAAGGAATACAATCTATTTGTTTCTTCAAGTATGTGTATTTTTTACACCTGAGAAAACCTTGTTTTGTTGCAATTAGCAATTATATCTGCATTGATGAATTTTATTTTTGGTAAAATAAAGCACCAACAAGGAGGCGGGATGCAGCGCGGCAAGTCCGGGTCAGGGTCAGGGCCAGAGACAGGGGTCAGGGCCAGACACAGCCCACTGCTCACCCGGCAAGTCCGTAGTGACGAGGCAGGCCCGGGCTCAAGCCAGGAAGCCGAGCCGGCGGGTCCGGGCCAGACTCGGGGAGGTAGGAGACCGGGCGCAGACACGGCTGCTGCACAGCTGCGACGTAGCACAGGCGGGGCCAGCGGTGCAGCCTCAGTTTAAAAGCGGCTCCCAAGGGCAAGGAGGGGCAGGGCCTTGCTCCTAGCTTGCTTCACAACAGCTCTTAGCAGCGAGGGAGCTGACCTTGGGCTCAGCCAGCTAAACTCTTTCACTTAGCCAACTAAACTCCTAGAAGGGGGGATGCACTCTGGGCCCTGACAGCATCCCCCCTCTCAACAAGGTGTCCCCCCACACATTACAAAGGTCTGGGTTTGGAGGGGTACCTGTTGTGAAAACACAGAATCACAGAACAGCTGAGGTTGGAAGGGACCTTTGGAGATCATCTAGTCCAACCCCCCTGCTCAAGCAGGGTCACCTAGAGCAGGCTGCCCAGGACCATGTTAAGACGGCTTTTGAACATCTCCAAGGATGGAGACTCCACAACCTCTCTGGGCAACCTGGTCCAGTGCTCTGTCACCCTCACAGTGAAAAAACTTTTCCATAGATTCAGATGGAATTTCCTGTGTTTCAGTTTGTGCCCATTGCCTCTCATCCTGTCACTGGGCCCCACTGAAAAGAGTCTGCTCCCATCCTCTTTATACCTTCCCTTAAGATATTTATACACCTTGATAAGATCCCCCCTCAGTCTTCTCTTCTCCAGGCTGAACAGGCTCAGCGCTCTCAGCCTTTCCTCAGATGAGAGATGCTCTGCAGGACTTGGCACTTCACTGAGAAGGCGGCATTCAGTACCTCAGCCTTTTCCATGTCCTTTGTCACCAGGGCCCCTGCCCCATTCAGCAGCAGGCCCACATTCTCCCTAGTCTTCCTTTTGTTACTGATGTATTTACAGAAGTCCTTCTTGTTGTCCTTGACATCCCTCGCCAGATTAAACTCCAAAAAGGCCTTGGCCTTCCTAGCCCCATCCCTGCATACTTGGACAACATCCCCATATTCCTTCCAGGTTACCTGTCCCTGCTTCCACCTTCTGTATGCTTCCTTTTTATGGACAACCTGGTCCAGTGCTCTGTCACCCTCACAGTAAAGAAGCTTTTCCTCATATGCAGATGGAACTGCCTGTGTTTCAGTTTGTGTCCATTGCCTCTTGTCCTATCACTGGGCACCACCGAAAAGAGTCTGGCCCCATCCTCTTTACATCCTCCCTTCAGATATTTGTATATATTGATAAGATCCCCCTCAGTCTTCTCTTCTCCAGGCTGAACAGTCCCAGCTCTCTCAGCCTTTCCTCATATGAGAGACACTCCAGTCCCTTAGTCATCTTCATGGCCCTTCACTGGACTCGCTCCAGTAGCTCCATGTCTCTCTTGTACTGGGGAGCCCAGAACTGGACACAGCACTCCCGGTGTGGCCTCACCAGGGCTGAGGAGAGGGGGAGGATCACCTCTCTCAGCCTGCTGGCAACACTCTGCCTAATGCAGCCCAGGATATCATTGGCCTTCTTGGCCACAAGGGCACATTGCTGGCTCATGGTCAACTTGGCATCCACCAGGACTCCCAGGTCCTTCTCCGCAGAGCTGCTTTCCAGTAGGTCAGCCCCCAGCCTGTACTGGTGCATGGGGTTATTCCTCCCTAGGTGCAGGACTCCGCACTTGCCTTTGTGGAACTTGATGAGGTTCCCTTCTGCCCATCTCTCCAGCCTGTCAAGGTCCCTCTGAATGGCAGTACAGCCCTCTGGTGTCTCAGCCACTCCTCCCAGTTTTATATCATCAGCAAACTTGCTGAGGGAGCACTCTGTCCCTTCATCCAGGTCATCGATGACTAAGTTGAACAATACTGGAACCAGTATTGACCCCTGAGGGACACTGCTGGTTACTGGCCTCCAACTAGACTTTGTGTCACTGATCACAACCCTCTGAGCTCTGTCATTCAACCAGTTTTCAATCCACCTCACTGTCTGCTCATCTAGCCGGCACTTCCTGAGCTTGCCTATGAGGATGGTATGGGAGACAGCGTCAAAAGTCTTACTGAAGTCAAGGTAGACAACATCCACTGCTCTCCCCTCATCTACCCAGCCAGTTGTTCCATCACTGAAGGCTGTCAGGTTGCTTAAGCATGATTTCCCCTTTGCGAATCCATGCTACTCCCAATCACCTTCTTGTCTTTCTTGTGCTTGGAAATAGTTTCCAGGATGAGCTGTTCCATCACCTTTCCAGGGATCGAGGTGAGGCTGACTGGCCTGTAGTTCCCTGGGTCCTCCTTCTTGCCCTTTTTGAAGGCTGGAGTGACATTAGCCTTCTTTCAGGCCTCAGGCACCTCTCCTGTTCTCCATGTCCTTTCAAAGATGATTGAGAGTGGCCTTGCAATGACATCAGCCAGCTCCCTCAGCACTCATGGGTGTATCTCATCAGGGCCCATGGTCTTGTGCAAGACAGTTGGACAAGGCCAAAAAATGCCTACAAGAGGCAAGTGGACAGACGTTGTCACCCAGCTGCAGTCTTTTCCATCAACGACCAGGTTTGGCTATAGAGTGAGCACATCTCGACCATCCGATCATCAGCCAAACTGAATCACCGTTATCTGGGACCATTATATTAGCCAAACTGAATCACCATTATCGTTGTTGAGAAAGTCAATCCAGCTACCTACTGCCTGGAGCTTCCACCAGCCACAGAGATCCATCCAGTCTTTCACACATCCCTCTGAAAGCCTCATCATCAGGACCCTTTCCATTGCCAGCTCACACCCCCACCCGCAGTCAGACTGCTCTATTTAGGTTCTCAGTTTTTTTGAAAACCTCATTTGGAGAATTATATACTGTGTGACACAGCAAAGGCTACAGAGCAAGTCAGTCTTTTGTACTCACCTTCCTTCATCAGTCTACTATATCATACTGCCTTTCACACTATTGAGTTGTTTTAGCAGCTACAAACTGAACATTTGACTCATTTGCAGGAAACCTGTTGCCACACATAATCCAGAAATGGTGGAACTGCTGCTTTCCTCTGTGGGTTGCAAAGCCTGGTCCTCCAAACACTTCTTAATATTAACAAAACACTACACTTCAAAGAAGAAATGCCTTTGTGACTGACAAAAATAAGGCCTTAGTGGCAACAGATATTCTGGAGTTATGGAGGACTGAATAACATGGCAGGGCATAGTAACAAACCATAGTTAAGAACAAGCATGAAAGGGTTCATAGTGAAGTAGTGAGGGCAGTAGCCTAAGCAGCTAGGGACCCTAGTTCAGTTCTGTTTGACACCTGTCTGTTCCTCATTTACAGCATAAGGATGAAAGCCTTTCTTTACCTCCAAGAGCAGCTGCCAGGTGAGCTTCATTTCAGATCATGAGGTTTCTCAGATACTTTTGCTAACAGACTGAGAGATACTGTTTTGGACAGAAGCCAAATTTCATAATCCACAAGATTTTTCAAGTGGAAAGAGAAACAGATAGCAAAAACATTAATCTTTTATATAATCCTATTCAATTACAAAGAATGTACAAAGTCTAGTTTCCCTAAGCACTGCAGGAGTCGCATGCAGGAGCCTTTACTCCCAGCTGTAAGCCTTCAAAAATTTTAGTCAACACTTGCTCCCCAAATGCTCTTGTTCACCTGCTTGCACTTTTTCTTTTTCCCTCTCTCAAGACCAGTCCTTCAATGGCTATATCTGGCACTAACTTATTACCCTTTCTTTCTGTTCTTCCTGCCTCTTTCACAGGCACATCAAGCAATAGCCATTGAAACCCTGCCCCCCATTATGATCCTTTGTTCTAGGGGCCCAAACATGCTTATATTTGAAATAGAAGTTGCTATTGTTTCAGCTACCTGCTTCCATAAAGTAGCATAATTGCTTTTAAAATTTATATGCAATTAGAGAGGTGAGGGCTGTAACCCCCACCAGTTTCACTACTGTATAACTCAATCCATAATACTTTAGCTGTTTAAAGTATAAGAAGTAAAAAAAAAGAAAGTATAAGGGGAAACTGTATAACACAAACTATCCACTCACATTAGGTAAAGTCATCAGGACATGGAGGGTATGAAAACAAACCTTGGATTTGCATCAAAATATCAGAACTCACAATGAAATATACTTGAAGGGAATGCTATTAAAATAAATAAAAAAAAACCCCCCTCACTGAGCCCCAGCATAAATGTGCAAATTATTTACTTATGATTTAAGAATAAAATCCTGATTCTTGTGACCACATTCTAGGCTCTCCACAGACTGCAGTCTCTTCGGGGAACATACCTCCTCTAGCATGCAATATCTTCTAAGAGTATACCTACAGCTGCAATCCCCTTCTTCCTCTTCCTCCTCCTCCTCCTCCTCTTCTTCCTCCGCCTCTTCTTCTTCATCCTCCTCCTCCTCTTCTTCCTCCTCCTCCTCTTCCTCCTCCTCCTCTTCTTCCTCTKCCTCYTCTTCTTCMTCCTCCTCCTCCTCTTCTTCCTCCTCCTCCTCTTCTTCTTCCTCCTCCTCCTCTTCCTCCTCCTCCTCTTCTTCCTCCTCTTCTTCCTCTTCTTCTTCTACCTCCTCCTCCTCCTCCTCTTCCTCCTCCTCCTCCTCTTCTTCCTCCTCCTCCTCTTCTTCCTCCTCCTCCTCTTCCTCCTCCTCTTCTTCCTCCTCTTCCTCCTCCTCTTCCTCTTCTTCCTCCTCTTCTTCCTCCTCCTCTTCCTCTTCTTCCTCCTCCTCTTCCTCCTCCTCTTCTTCCTCCTCTTCTTCTTCCTCCTCCTCCACTTCTTCCTCCTCCTCTTCCTCCTCCTCTTCTTCCTCCTCCACTTCTTCCTCCTCCTCCTCC
>PTFA01000710.1:19458-47310 GCA_003342895.1 Casuarius casuarius | reverse complement strand
TCCTCTTCTTCTTCTTCTTCTTCCTCCTCCTCCTCCTCCTCTTCCTCCTCCTCTTCCTCCTCCTCTTCTTCCTCCTCCTCCTCCTCTTCCTCCTCCTCTTCCTCCTCCTCTTCTTCTTCTTCTTCTTCTTCTTCTTGTTCTTCTTCTTGTTGTTCTTCTTCTTGTTCTTGTTCTTCTTCTTCTGATTGGCTGGAGCTTTGGCATGGAATGGGTTGTTTTCAATCAGTTTCAGAGACAGCTGGAACTGGCTGTGACCGGCCCAGGGCAGTTCCTGGCCTCCTCCTGCACAGGGCACCCTGCAGCCCCCTGCTACCCAAACCCTGCCTGTTAGGCCCAATACACCTACCTCTCTACCTTTTTTTGACTGTTCCATTCTTCTGAGATTATGAGAAACATTTACTGTTAGCAGTGCTCAGCTGGCTTTCTCAATATAATTTATTATTTTATATGCCCTTCTCACATTTTATTACATTTTTCATCTTCCCAGAATCACTATTTATAGAGCTAGATCCAGAATGAGTTACTGTCAGCTGAAATTGAAGTTGGCAGAAATCCAAGCCCTAGGCCCAGTGGCAAAAAGTCATCTGTGAGGGAAATGCAGCTGTGGGATAAAATGGAGAAGTGAGCAGATCTAGCTGGAAAGGGGATTTGATCAGGGCAACTGAGGATCCCCTCTGTAGGCTGTGTGGACTGGTCTCTACTCTGCAATTGTAGTTACCAGTTTCCTTCAGGATCTCCAGTGTGCTATAGGAGGAAAGGCAATGAAACTGCAGCCCTTTCTCCCTTGGCTCCTCTGCAAGGTACAGCCCGTTACAGCAAAGTGCTTTATTAGGTAGGTGCAAATCATCATAGTATCAGCAAGCACAAAGATGTGTCAAACACTTTCCTTTATGGGAATTATTGTGACTATCTTTAAGGCAAACTCTAAAGCCTCCATAATCTGCAACAGATCTTTTGTATATTTAGCAGGGCAAGAGTCCTGGGGAGTGCTTTTTGCTGGTTTCTTGGTAATCCATTCAGGTTTGACTGAGTTATAAGAAATGAATAACAGGCATGTCCTGTCAGTACTTTGTGTGGTGTAGTCTGAGTTTGACTGAAAACCTTCCCAGCCTCCCTACCCATTTTGCAGTTCGTTGGATGCGTGACTTCAATTCTGATGTTTCCTAACTTTTGAGGGTTTAATTTTGCAACGTTTAATAATGCTTTCCCGTGTGTTATTATTGATATGGTAGGAGCATATTAAGCATTGTAAATCCAGGTATTTAATGCTAGCCACATAAATCCATACTGATGGATTTAAACTGACACTTGTGAGCAGATGATTTGTGTATAGGGGTATCTAATGATCATTATAATTACTTAATTTTAGTTTTCTTTCTCCTTTTTTGGTGAAAATTTCTTTCCTCACCCCATCTCCTGAAAGAATTACACAGACATAAGGAACTATTGTATCAATTTCTGTAATTTAAAAAATACATAGATAGAAATTCCAAGTTTTGAAATGAAGATAAGATGACAACTTAAAACTGCATGATTACTTTTGACATTAAGGTGATTAAACACTCATCAAGTCTTTAAGCTTGAGCTATTGCATTGCTGTCCTAAGCCAAAGATACCCGATTTTTAATAAGTTCAGCTCTGATAAGGGACATGGTCAGACTGACTTCCTTATGTATATTGAATAACTAAATAGCATGTGATTGGTCCCACTGATTGGAAGTGTAAGGTATTATTTCATATAACTATGCATGAAGTTTGATTCTTCAGGTAGAGTTCCCTGTTTTATTTTGCTTTTAGAAAGGGAGAAAGGTGAAAGGAAGGAAGAGGGCAGGAATAGAGAAAGAGACTTTTAGCTTTTTCCTACTCTGTTCTAAATAAGATTCAAGATGCTGTATTAGATGTTAATTCACAGGTTGCATTCAGATAATAATCTAACATGCATATAATATGCAAGTTAAACTCCCTACCATTGGTTTACCATAACTTAAACATGAAAAGATTCCCTTATAGCCACCAAGCTTCCTGTGTTAAGGAGTTAAGAAGCAGGCTAAAAAGCCTTTAGTGAGTAAGCTGTATTGGCTCCATTGAAGTGCATGACAGAACTTCCACTGGTTTGGTGGTGCTTATCAGGGCCCTGAGTGCACCAATAGGCCTTAATGGCCCTGACCAGACTCACCTGGGACTCGCACCCTCTGTCCATGGCCTCAGGAGCCCCATTTAAGCTCAGGCCTGGGCCTTTGGTTATTGCATGAGCTATGTTGTATGTAAGCCTATTTCTAGTTTTGTCTCTAGCCCTGTTTCTGGGATGGTTTTTGGACCAATGCTGTAGGTAGCTTGTCTCCTGGATGGATCCATTGTACATTGTAGCTTCTCTACAGTTGTGTCTTTGGCAGTGTCTCCTGGATGGACTTTGGTTCCATGTTGTAGCTTTGTCTCCTGTTCTGGCTCTGGCTCTGGCTCTGTCTACTTTTGCTCCTGAGGGGACTCCCTGGATAGACCCTAAGCCAGCAATGTGCCCTCATGGCCAAGAAGGCCAATGGTACCCTGGGCTGCATTAGGAAGAGTGTTGCTAGCAGGTCGAGGGGGGTGATCCTCCCCCTCTACTCAGCCCTGGTGAGGCCACACCTGGAGTACTGTGTCCAGTTCTGGGCTCCCCAGTACAAGAGAGACATGGAGCTACTGGAGCAAGTCCAGTGAAGGGCCACAAAGATGATTAAGGGCCTGGAGCATCTCTCACATGAGGAAAGGCTGAGAGAGCTGGGACTGTTCAGCCTGGAGAAGAGAAGGCTCGGGGGGGGGGGGAATCTTATCAAGGTGTCTAGGTATCTGAAGGGAGGGTGTAAAGAGGATGGGGCCAGACTCTTTTCAGTGGTGCCCAGCGATAGGATGAGAGGCACAAACTGAAACGCAGGCAGTTCCGTCTGAACCTAAGGAAAAGCTTCTTTACTGTGAGGGTGACAGAGCACTGGACCAGGTTGCCCAGAGAGGTTGTGGAGTCTCCATCCTTGGAGATGTTCAAAAGCCGTCTGGACACGATCCTGGGCAATGTGCTCTAGGTGACCCTGCTTGAGCAGGGGGTTGGACTAGATGATCTTCAGAGGTCCCTTCCAACCGCAACTATTCTGCATTTCTGTAAAATGTTTTAGAGCTTTAAGTACAAGCATATCAAGCTTTTAGATGTAATCATCAGTGTGGATAGAAGGATGGAAGAATTGCAAGTATTGCCAGGCCATATGGGGAGCCTATAAATATTTTTGTGACTTCTGTTAAAATCTAGTAAGCTACTTCATGATGGTTCTATTTAATTATGATAAAAGCATAATAAGGTGTAATGCCTCAGATATTTTCATATAAAATACTGTACTGGAATACACTGTTTATTTTGCATGAGTATAATAAATTGATGGCTGTAGGGAAATTATGACATAAAATTCCAGTGAATTAAGGTTTTTTTGTACTACTATCCTGTTGTAGAATAATATTTATTGCACAGATTACACTGAATTTCCATCTCTTTCTGATCATATGGGAACTAATATATGATTGATGCTATGGTTTAAGAGCACACATCCCTCTGTACAGAAAGTGTCTTCTAATAAAAACAATAATAAAAAAACACTTCAATATACCCACAAATATAGTGTTTACAGTTAGTGTAAAGAAATATAGTCAACTTTGGGGCAATTTAAAATATCGTATTAAATACATTTGTATAAAATTTGACTACTCTAAGTTGCTATAATGGAAAAAATAATACTTTGAGAATACTTTGCCATACAGTGTGTGATATCTAAATTCAAGCATTCAAAATCTAAATGCAAAACTAGCTATTGGTGTTTCTAATTTTATGTGTTTTGGTATTAAATTTCCTTCTTGGGGCTACAGCAGAATGACTAAGAAAAAAAAATATGACTATCACAAACCTTTCAAAATGTTATGGAAATATAATTCTGTGGTGACAAAAAGTCCAGGTGCCCATTAACCACAAAAGTTAATTTAATTAAAAATAAAACAAAACCCAGGACTACAAACCAGGTATAAAACCTTTTTGTTTGCTGGTTTGTGTTTGCTTCTATATATGACATGTTGTCTGCTCTTAAATGCTGCTGTCAGTTTGGACTAGATGGCATTTTGGTGGGTGTGGTCAGAGATTGCATTCAAATAAAAGAAAATTGTCTCATAGTCTTTTGCTGCAAAATACCAGGATTGTATCATTCATTTTTAAGCTTTTATTTAACAATGGGTCAATCTTGAAATTTTTACTACATTCAGATCCAGTATTTTTTCAGTCCTAATGGGAGTTTGCCTCACTGAATATTCTATAAGTGAGCATATCAAGTTTCAGCCCAGCTGCTGTATGCCAGGCCCTGAAATTCTGACATTTCCAGTCCAAGATTACTTGAGTCAAGAGTAAGAGATTCCTGCAACATTTCAGCATGAATTCACTATATTCAACCCAATCTCTAGCATGATTTAAGTGGTTCGAAAAGCTATCACAATAAGGTTCATAGAATCAATACACACAGATTTGTTTAAAAGTCTTTCCACTCTATGCATGCTCCATCTGACGCTTCTTTTTATTCTTTTTTCCATTCATGCAGTCACCTAATGCTGGCAACAAGGATGACGAAATGCTGACGGTAGGCAGCAATTAGTATATTTATGACTGGAGAGGGTATGTAAGACAAATCTTACTTTATTTTGGCACATGTCAGCATTTTTCTAAGTTATTGGTCTTTCCTTATCCCCTCCTATGCTGCTATGCAATTGAAATAATTGATTTCCAATGTCAAAGTGATGATAAAATAATTCTGGTACTCAGCTTCTATCATTTTTCATTTACTTTTCATATGACACCAAAGATTAATAAATGTGTCCTGTAAATGTTTTCATCACAAAAAAAAAATTTCAGGTTTGTTTTTTCCCCATAATTGTCTTACCAGGAGCTCATTAGTCAACAAATTGTTGGCCCTGGTTGTCTCTTTTTATCCAAAGGAATAGACTACTTTATGAATACTGCCATCCACAAAATAGTTGTACTTTATAGGATAAATAAATGAATCTTTTGTTATACTTGACAAACAATGACATGGGGAAAAGAACTTCACCTATGTTTAAAAGCCCAATAAAAACATGTAAAAGAGGCTTGTATGTTAGCTCCATTATTGTGACTGTGTTTGTACTGCCTCACCACTTGAGCAGTCCACTTTTCAATCACTATTTAATGGAAAGAGAGGCTTATGTTTTACTGTGAGCTTTAAGATTTTTGCCATTAAAAGGAGTACTCTTTGCCCTTTTTCCTCCATCATTTTGATGATCTATAAGTTTGTAATGTACTGAAGACATTTTAAATTAGGACTTATTTCAGGGATTTAACCACAAGGTTCTGCAAAGAAACAAATTTTGAATTCTTCCTGCAGCAAGTGCATGGGTGGGGGTGGAGGGGGGTATCTTGAAACTTTGAGAGGTTTCATAGAGCATGAATTTTCTTCCCCTGCTTTTCTCCTGAGCCCCGGTAGACTAATGAGTAAATTGATGATCCATCCTTTCCAAAGATATTGGCTATATACATGGCAATGCTTAATACAGTGTATTGTTTAATATATTGTGCTATAGGTAACAATCAGAAATGTTTCACTGTGTGGTGAGAGTAATTCATAGTGTTCCAGACCTTTTCTCACAGAAAACCTAAATTCTTTCCCTTTTTCCATTTAGACCAAGCCACGTCTCCAGCGGGGAGGAAGCTCTGTATCTCTCCACAACAGTCTAATGAGGAACAGCATCTTTCAGCTCATGATTCACACACTTGACCCACTTGCAGAAGGTATTCCCATTAACTTTTTATTTTTCTGTTTCAAAAGCAAACAAAGCCTATTATTTTCCCTTAGCCTTACAAAAATATTTTTTGCACTTGCATTACTATCGTCAGTCAGTTCTGGATGTGTTTGAATTTCCTGAGAGAGTTTCTCACTCTCATGGCATGGTATATATACTCCCACCAAGATTTGTGTCTTAGGAACTGTATTTGCTTCAGTACTAACTAAACCCAAGAACTTGGTTGATACATATCATAACAACTGTTTACTTCTGGCTTGAGCAGAAATCTAAAAATTAGAAAGATTCTGTACTTTATCTTTTGTAGGGTATTTGTTTTCTTTCCTAAGTTTGATTTTAGTACATCACAAGATACCCAAACCTGTAACTAGTTTATTACATGGTATATAGAAAGGGTTGAGACACTGCAGGTTTGACTTTGGATGGATAAACACCGAGTTCAGAGACAGTGCAACAAGCCCTGTGTGTTGTATGTATGCACATACACACAATTTGTTCATGCTATCAAGCTGTATTATAATGTGTTCTTTATCATCCTTTAGAAGGAAGACATAATTGTATATTGTATATTGTTCTGATTGGTCTGTGAGGTGATTTGAATATCAGCTTGCCCATCCCACTCCTTCTGGTAGACTCGCAAAAATTCAAGCCCAGGTGTTCATTTGGTGAATGTATCTGCTGGACTTTTTTTCCTGCAGTAGTATTTGCCTTCAGAAACTGCACTTGTGAAGGAAGTCTGAGGGACATACGTGATCTAAAACACTAAGGACAGTGAGAACCCAGATGCTTTCCAAATTTTAGTGGTTATAAATATATATAGCACCTTATTGCATTTAAATGGCTCCATGTTGCTCATTGCAGCATTGCACACTATGTTTTAAATTGTAAACTTTTTTTTGTTCCAGTAAAAGCTCTGTACCTCTTTGACATGGAAAATCTACCTTTCCATCTCCCTCTTGAGATGCTGAAGTTAACACTCATTATGCAAAATGAAAAGGTGTTGCAATTTTAGCCCTTGCATTCTTCACACCATTAATTCTACACTGAGAAATCTCTCTCATACAAAATGAAACCCTTTCTTTGTTTTAAACTGCACACAAAAACAGTGCATGACTTATGTTCTGATTAAATTGTACCATTGCCACAAAAAAAACAAGTGCTCTGATTAATGCTGCATTATACACTGCCAAAGTTGTTCTTGTCAGGATGGAGTCACCAACGGACTCTGCCCCATCTATTCCCATGGATATTAGAAAGGTTCATAAGAAACATATTGGGGCTACACATTTGGCTTCTTGTAGTTGAATCTCCTGAGAAGCTGTATATAATTTATAGCAAGTGAGCAGGCTTTTCTTAATGCTATTTCCTTTCCAACTCAGGTCTCATCTTTACCCACCTGCTAGTCAGACCTTTCGCTCTGCTGGAAGCCTAATAGGCTTCCTAGCCCAGCTTGTAAATTAGATTTTTTTTTTCATGGCAATTCCTTGTTCTCCTTTTTTTCCTTTAAAGAAAAGTTCTTGGGCCACATATGCATCTGGTATGTCTCAGATTACACTGAGTGCTAAAGCGTAAAAAATTCAAAACTGGAGCATTTTGGCATGCCCATTAGATGACCTTAATGACAGAGTGAAGACCAAGAAGATGCTGGGTTGTTTTATTCTGGACTTCAATTTAGGACTTAACCAAGGTCCAGGATTAAGATCAGCTCTCAGATATTATGTATTTTTCCACTGCTCAAGTTTCCTTCAGATGTTTCTGAAGACATAGCTGGTTCAGTGGTACACTTTTTTCCCCACTGCTTTTTCCCCATAGCAAGGGAGAGAGCTTGCATTATATAATGTGATCTATTATGATAGCCACAGAAAAAAGGTTTTAAAATCCAGAATCTTATTTGGGAGATGCAAGAACACAGCACTTTTGAAAATTAGGTCTTATAATTAAGTGTATCAAATAACTCAGTAGTATTCCTGATTATGTCAATAAAATGCTATCAATATGGCTTAATAAAGAATTGCTCAGATGGATAAATTTTAATTAAATAGCTCCAAGAAAGTTTTCTTCAGTGTTTTCTAGCTCACAAGTATCTTTCTGGTGTTTTTCTCCAAACATTTATGTTTGTCTTGGCATGAATATTCTTCAAAAAATTAGAATCTAAAGGTCTCTCAGCCTTTAAAAGGAATGCAAGGCACTAGCCTCCTTATGCTTGATTTAAAACTGACATGTTGAATTAAAATTTTAAAAAGCAGGAGGCCATTCACAAAGACAAAAAATGTCTATGGTTCTATATACCTACATTTGTTGTAATCATTCTAATTTAATGCACCATTTTAATGTAGAAATGGCCAAGGCAGAAACAAAAAAACGGCCATATGTATGTGTAGATGTCTAGAGTGATATTGATTTCAAAAGGGCTAGTATTTCAAACTCCCACTGACCTCGCAAAAAATATAAACTGAGTCATCAGGGTATATGATTCTGCATTTGTGAACTTGTCCTTCCTTTTCCCCTTCCCCACAAGTTTGTTTTTACCCTGGCTTGTCCCTGTTTTGTGAAAGCTAGCTGTGACCACAAGGCGGGAAACGGAGGGTCGGATACTGGCGGAGAGAGACACTCGAGGCACGTGAGGGGTTAAACGGGGTAGATTTAATGAAGGCCTTAGACTCCAAGCTGCGCGGGGAGCCCCAGGAACCGCACCGAGGGGTCGCCGATGGGAGGCTGCTGGACGCACGGGTCAGGCGCCCAGGCGGGACTCACCTCGTTGTATCCCAAGGGCCCCTTAAATCTGCTAGAGCTATTTCCTTATCTCAGCTGTGCTAAGCTTGAGTAGCTGCTGGCCGGGAAGCAGCTGGACACCGCTGACAAAGCGGAATATGCATGCCTGGCCCTGACGGGCATTCGGTCAGTGGGTAGAGAGCACACTCTGGGGCTGCTACCACGTCCTCTGCCAGTCGCTGGCTCCTCACCAGATCTCCCGCAGGTGCTCTCACTACACTAGCTTGTAAACTCTTTGAGGGCAGACGGTTTACAAAGTGTTTAGCAGGCCTCTGGCTTTTCCAGATAAATAACATGAGATCAGTGGGAGCCATTGGATGCTTGACCCTTTTGGAATTCAGACAGGTGTGCAACTATGGCTTTAAGAGTCTAATAATAGGAAGGCTTCTGCTTTTGAAAATCTTGGTCTCCGCTTAAAGCGTCTAAGAAGATGAGAGAGCAGGCGCTGACAAATTTAGTTGGAAGTTAGACATAATGACCTTGATACAGGGCATTTCCTGGGGATTAAGATTAATGATCGCCTCCACATCAGGCTATCACCTACTCCCAGACAGTCATTAATCCCCAGGAAATCCTGTGCCAAATTTTCTGGCAACCCTTTATTCACGCAATAGTCAGATGGACTATTCACATCATATTTGCTCATATAAATAAGGATTACATCATTATCTCTCAAATACATTGGTCCTAGTCCTATTTTAGAACTGGACATTTCTGGGTTATGTAAGCATAGGACTTAATCAATTAAGATTCCTTGATATTTTTTAGTAGTAGAGTGGTGTTATTTTTCAGTGGGAGCAGGGGAAGGAAAAGCATGGAAAGTCTCTTCTGTAGAAGTTTCTCCCATATTATTCTTCCATTTATAGAAAGCTTACACTCTCCCCACAAGCTATAGATTATACAACCACAAAGAGGTCTAAGAGAAGGAGCACAGCTAACAGACACAGCAGTTTGCACAGAAAGGGACCAGAAACTCTGCTCAGAACAGGATACACATCCTCAGTCATGGTGGTGATGTGCCCCAAGGCATGGTCCCCAGCAGCCGTTGGAGCAACTGACCCTGTAACATCAGAGGCTTCGACCCAGATGGAGCTCCAGAAGAAGGATGCAGCCCTGCAGGTCTCGAGCTGCAGGGAGTGCCTGGGGGGCTCTCACTGAAGCTGGGGCAGCAGGAGATGATCTTCTAGCCTGCAGGAAATGTGTGGTCCTTGAGGATCTGTGTCATCGAGTTAAGGCACTGCAGGAGGAGGTCAGCAGACTGCACAGCATTAGAGATGATGAGAAAGAGATCGACTGGATCTTCTCTGAGACCCTGCAGCTTCGAGAACCCAAACCCCCAACCACACTGAAGGAGGGGCAGGCAGAGTCTGTGCCTGTCAGGGTGGGAAGTGGAGACTCCCAGGATGGTGAAGGCTGGAAGCTTGTGACTTCTGGCACCAAGAGGAAGGCTCCTGCTCCACCTCAAGATTTGCAATTACAGAAAAGAGTCAGTGCCCTTGTAGCTGACAAGGGGCTGGGAGCTCTGTCCAACGAAGCACCCAAGATGGCTAAACCTGAGCCACGCAGGAGCACCAGGAAGAAGTGGCAAGTGATAGTAGTGGATGACTCCCTGCTGCGGGGGATGGAGGCCCCAATCTGCTGACCTGACCTATTGTCTAGGGAGGTTTGCTAATTGCTGAGGGCTCAGATTCAGGATGTTGTGGAAAGACTGCCAAGGCTTGTCCAGCCCTAGGACTATTACCCTCTGCCATTCTTCCACATGGGCACCAAAGATACTGCCAGGGGTGACCTGAAAAGTATCAAGCTTGACTACATGGCTCTGGGGGTGATGGTCAAGGTCATAGGGTCCCAGGTGGTGTTCTCCTTGAGCCCACCAGTGAGGGGGAAGGGCCTGAGGAGGAGCATGTGGATCCTGTGGGTCAACAACTGCTTGTGCAGCTGGCATTGGCAACAGGGTTTTGGTTTCTATGACCATGGGACCCTCTCTGAGGATCGAGGTTTGCATGGAAGAGAGAGGATCCACCTAAGTGGGGCAAAAGCATCTTTGCCAAAAGGCTGGCCAACATGGTAAGGAGAGCTTTAAACTAGGAATGATGCAGAAGGGAGAAGGGAGAGGATAACCAACAATTAAGCGAGGAAGTGGTGGACCAGGTTGGCAAGCAAACTGTGTGGGGTGGTGTCAACAGGAGGGACCTTCTAATCAACAAAACAGGGGTGAAAGGGGCACACCCCTGGTGTATCCACATAAATAAGTACCTACCAGACAGAATTATGGGGAAAGCTCTCATACCCTTTCTGGGAAATCAGGATGGCTGGGTGCCTCTCTGAAATGCCTATACACTAACGCACACAGCATGGCCTCTTCAGGGACCTGCTTGGAAGAATCCCATGGGAGACAATCCTGGAGAAAAGAGAGGTCTAGGAGAGCTGGTTGATGTTCAAGGATTACCTCCTCCAAGCTCAAGAATGGTCCATCCCAAGGAGCAGGAAATCAAGCAAAGATGGCAGAGATCCTGCATGGATGAATAAGGAGCTCCTGATAAGACTCAAACAGGAAGCATACAAGAGGTGTAAGCAGGGACAGGTAACCCAGGTGAAATGTAGAGACACTGTCTGAGCATGCAGGGTTAGAGTTAGGAAAGCCAAAGCCCACCTGGAGATGAATCAGGTGACAGACATGAAGGGCAACAAGAAAGGCTTCTACAGGTACATCATCAGCAAAAAGACGACTAGGGAAAATGGGGGCCCACTGTTAAATGGGAATGGGGATCTGGTCACAAAGGACAGTGAGAAAGCTGAGGTACTGAATGCCTTCTTTGCCTCAGTCTTTCCTGGTAAGACTGGAATCCCAGGGCCCAGAGACCAGAGGGGAAGTCTGGAGAAAGGAAGACTAACCCTCAGTGGAGGAGGATCAGGTTAGGGAACACTTAAACAAACTGGACATACACAAGTACATGGGACCTGATGGGATGCACCCACGAGTGCTGAGGGAGCTGGCAGACGTCATTGCAAGGCCAGTCTCAATCATCTTTGAAAGGACATGGAGAACAGGAGAGGTGCCTGAGGACTGGAAGAGAGCAAATGTCATTCCTCTCTTCAAGAAGGGCAAGAAGGAGGATCCAGGGAACCACAGGCCAGTCAGCCTTACCTCAATCCCTGGGAAGGTGATGGAGCAGCTCATCCTGGATACCATTTCCAGGCACATGAAGGACAAGAAGGTGATTGGGAGTAGTCAGCATGGATTCACAAAGGGGAAATCATGCCTCACCAACCTGATACCTTCTATGAGATGACTGCCTTGGTGGATGAGGGGAGAGCAGTGGATGTTGTCTATCTTGACTTCAGTAAGGCTCTTGACACTGTCTCCCATAACATCCTCATAGGCAAGCTGATGAAGTACAGGCTAGAGAAGTGGACAGTGAGGTGGACTGAAACTTGGCTGAACTGCCGGGCTCAGAGGGTTGTGATCGGCAGCATGAAGTTCAGCTGGAAGCCAGTCACTAGTGGTGTCCCCCAGGGGTTGATACTGGGGCCAATACTGTTTAACACCTCATGAAGTTCAACAAAGGGAAATACCAAGTCCTGCACCTAGGGAGAAATAACCCCAGGCACCAGTACAAGCTGGGGGCCAACAAGCTGGAGAGCAGCTCTGCAGAAAAGGACCTGAGGGTCCTGGTGGACACCAAGTTGACCATGAGCCAGCAATGTGCCCTCATGGCAAAGGCGGCCAAYGGTRTCCTGGGCCACATTAGGAGGAGCGTTGCCAGCAGGTCGAGGGAGGTGATCCTTCTCCTGTACTCAGCCCTGGTGAGGCCACACCTGGGGTGCTGTGTCCGGTTCTGGGCCCCCCAGTACAAGAGAGACATGGACGTACTGGGGCGAGTCCAGTGGCGAAGGACCACAAAGATGNGAAGGCACATGATCACTAGCAACTCACGTGCACACATTCTGGCCACAAATCATAGTTACCACATCATTACTTTCTGCTTTAAAGGTTCTCTGCTGTCTTACACAGTGCCATCCTGTTTTGGTCCCCAACACTGTGTACTTCCTTTCTGTGTCTGAGCTCAGTCAGGAGTTCCCTGTTCATCCATGCTGGCCTTCTGCCACACTTGCTAGACTTTCTTCATGTTGGAATGGACCTTTCTCGAGCTTGGAGGGGCAATGAGCTCCTGTAGCAATAAGTTCACTCATCTAAATGCACAGCGTGAGGATTTATTCCTTTTTATCAGTGTTAAATCTTCAACTACATTTTTCTTGTACTAGAGGAGAGAGTAAATATTACAATTCATGTTCTATCTGGGTCTTCAGACTGTAAAATGATATTTCCTATCCAATTATTACCTACAATAAAAAAGAATAATTAAGATATTAAGTCTGCTCTGTAATTCGATGTGAAGATTAGGCTCTTTCATATTGCCTTGTGGCTTTCTTCCAATAAAGCTTAAGGATTTAAATAAGCAAATAATTCTTACAATTTTAATTAACCACTTTTCACTTCTTGTACTGCTTCTTACTTAGCACTAGAGGTGTGTATTATTTATTACAGCTACTTTCTTTTTGGAAGCTTAGATACGACAATTGTAACATAATCCTCTTCCTGTGCAGGTCACTGGTGCCTATAGCAATGGAGGCTACAATATGGGCAGGACAGTAATAGCAGTAATGTAGAGTGCAGGATATACTGCTGAAAAATCACGAAGTCTTTGCCATATGACACCTTCCATCCCTTGCTGGCATTTGTGGCAGTTGAAAATTTGCAGTTTTATAGGGTGGAAAGGGCCCCATATCTTGCATTAGAGATGTATTAAATGGGCCTAAACATACTTTTACAATCATTTGGAACCTTTTCCCATTTAAAATTTCAGCTGGATCCACAAATGAAAAGTACTGAAGTGTAATAAGAGCAGTTATTTTTTGTTATATTTTAACCTGAATCAGGAGGAAATGGAGTGATGAGAGTATAATAAAAAAAATTTCTAGACTATGGGAATAGCTCTGAAATCACTGACAGAGGCTCTGCAGCTGAACACAAGGTTACAGATTCCATGAGAGCACAAATCAGGCTCCCTTTGTGAGGAATTGTTATTTTATTCTTTTTTATTCAGAACTGGAACAATGAAATATGCGATTGAACCCAATAACAACCACAGTACTAATAAGGAATGGACAGCCTAATGGGGAAAGAAAAAATAAACCCTTTGTTTGAAACATTCCACAGCAAGCTCAAGTTTTACTTTGTTTCCCTTGCTTCTCCCTTATCTGACTCTAATTGTTACTTCTAGGAAATACATTGCCTCACACAACAGGAAAATGCTTGAGGTGAATGTGTCCATGTATGGCATTATCTGTGGTTGTAGAACTGTGGATCTTAGAAGGTCGTAAAACCTGGCACCTTGCTCTACAGATAGAAAGGTATAGATAGTTCTCATTTGTTCCAAGCACTGGGTGGAATGGGTAAACTGTTTTCTATAGACACCACAGTATTACAGTACCAAAAGATGCATGTTAGCTGATTGTTTCAATTGTATTTTCAGTAGTGGCAAGGTCACAGTCAGCCACACTAATTCAGGAGGATATTCAACAGCATCTTCTGAAGTTAAATGCTTTCAACCTGCAGGATCTAAATAGTTTACTTCCATGCGTTTCAAAAGGATGTTGCTGAAGAGAAGTCTGGACAAATGGGCATAGAGGAACCTCATGAAGTTCAACAAAGGGAAATACCAAGTCCTGCACCTAGGGAGAAATAACCCCAGGCACCAGTACAAGCTGGGGGCCAACAAGCTGGAGAGCAGCTCTGCAGAAAAGGACCTGAGGGTCCTGGTGGACACCAAGTTGACCATGAGCCAGCAATGTGCCCTCATGGCAAAGGCGGCCAAYGGTRTCCTGGGCCACATTAGGAGGAGCGTTGCCAGCAGGTCGAGGGAGGTGATCCTTCTCCTGTACTCAGCCCTGGTGAGGCCACACCTGGGGTGCTGTGTCCGGTTCTGGGCCCCCCAGTACAAGAGAGACATGGACGTACTGGGGCGAGTCCAGTGGCGAAGGACCACAAAGATGATGAAGGGACTGGAGCACCCGTCATATGAGGAGAGGCTGAGAGAGCTGGGACTTAGCCTGGAGAAGAGAAGGCTGAGGGGGGATCTTGTCAAGGTGTACAAGTATCTGAAGGGAGTGTGTAAAGAGGACGGGGCCAGACTCTTTTCAGTGGTGCCCAGTGACAGGATGAGAGGCAACAGGCACAAACTGGAACACAGGAAGTTCTGTCTGAACATGAGGAAAAACTTCTTTACTGTGAGGGTGACAGAGCACTGGACCAGGTTGCCCAGAGAGGTTGTGGAGTCTCCATCCTTGGAGATATTCAAAGGCWGTCTGGACACAATCCTGGGCAATGTGCTCTAGGTGACCCTGCTTGAGCAGGGGGGTTGGACTAGATGATCTCCAGAGGTCCCTTCCATCCTCAACCATTCTGTGATTCTGTGAGTTGTCAAGTTATGTGATTAAAGACTAGTTGCAGTAAACACAAAGGCTCGGTGAGGTGCAGAGGAATATTGACAGGTTACTGGAGTTCTTCTCCCTGTCAAGCAGTGCAAATGGAGCACCTTGACCCGGCTATTCCCAGCCCATGGTCCAGGTGTGAAACCTTCCAAGATGAGTCCAGGAAAGAAACTTCCTTTCTGGAATGCCTTGCAAACTAAGAGGGGGGGAGGGGGTACAGAGGTACAGGACTCTTTATGGGATGCAGGGGAAGAGCATTTGGGGATCGTGTAATGCTTATTATGGGATTTTTAGGGGAAGGGCTGAAGGTGGGGAAAGGGAGGGGTCAGGGTAGATTGGGGAGTAGCTTGGAGGGGAGGGGAAAGGGGATAAAAGGGGCGGGTTGCACATAAGCCGGGCCAAACACRAAAAGCCTTATGCACTGCCTTTTGTCTTTTCTATAGCTTCATTTTATTGAAAGGGGCTGCAGCAACATGGCTACGTCGGCAAAGTGACCTCCACTGGGGTCTTAGCGGATATAAAATTAACAGCTATCATAGGCACCAAAGCCTTTCAGTCACCAGGGAAATAGGCAAACAAAGGGGGTTACTGCAGACTGTAATGTCTGGATGTACCAATCCCATTAGCATAAGGATATCTGGAAGGTCGGATGTCTTGTTTGTGAGGGTGTCATAAAAGACAGACAAGAAACAAGGACAGTAACAAATTAAGCACCCAGATGCACAAACCCTAAGGAGCAGGAGATAACAGAGACAATACCGGAGACCAAGAACTCTCAGGCCACTGATGGCTGGGCCATTGCAGGAACCACTCAAGCATAACCTTGGAGAGCTTCAACCAGAACTTTGTAACTGATAAGAAGGGAGGAACGAGACTATCCTGGGTCTCATGGGAAGGAGCAAACTTCTTATGGGTCATTTAGGGTAAGGGCCAAAGGCAGGGAAAGGGAGCGATCAGGGTGGATCAGGGAGGAACAAGCGTGGGAAAACAGAGAGGAAAGGGGCTAAAAGGGGCCGTTCGCATGTAAGCAGGGCTGGTCAGTGTGCTTGTCTGGCTGAGCCCTGTGCCTGATCACCGCAGCCTGTCCTGTCATCTCATGAAATCCTATTCCTGACTGTCTCCTGTGTGGGTGCGCTGTCTAGCCTGAGGGGGTATGTGTGAATGCTAGCGAGCTTCAAGCTGGACTAGCCTGCGAGTAGGAGGAGAGGTCTGAGGGCCAGCCACTGGAGTGGGCCCTGACAGTCCCCCCCTTCTAGGAGTTTAGCCAGGCAAGTCCAGGGTCAGCTCCCTCGCTGCTAAGAGCTGTTGTGAAGCAAGCTAGGAGCAAGGCCCTGCCCCTCCTTGCCCTTGGGAGCCGCTTTTAAGCTGAGGCTGCACCACTGGCCCCGCCTGTGCTACGTCGCAGCTGTGCAGCAGCCGTGTCTGTGCCCGGTCTCCTACCTCCCCGAGTCTGGCCCGGGCCTGCCTCGTCACTACGGACTTGCCGGGTGAGCAGTGGGCTGTGTCTGGCCCTGACCCCTGTCTCTGGCCCTGACCCTGACCCGGACTTGCCGCGCTGCATCCCGCCTCCTTGTTGGTGAGGTCACTGCTGGCGCCTGCCTGATTATCACGCTCTGCTCCTGGCTCCCTCGCCCCTGGGGAGCAGCCGGCCCTTGCTGCCTGCCCCTGACACGAGCCTCTGGGGCTTGTGTGTCCRGGTGCCAGCAACTGGGGAGATCGAGGGTCTGGGTCAGGTACTGGAGAGATGCGTGCGTGTGTGTGTCCATCCCACTAGCGAGCCTCAAGCCTGATCAGCCAGAGGGGAGGAACGGGATGGGCCGAACGTGCTGGGCATGTCTATGTGCGTGCTGGGTGAGTTTATGGGGGTGCTGGTAAAGGCACTGCTCTGGCTGTGTTGGTCTGCATGGATGCTGTGTGCGCATTGTGAGTGCGTGCATTGTGAGTGTGTGCGTGCCTATGGGGAATACGCGGGCAGCCTTGTGGCTACCTGGACTGGGGGACACACAACGGCAGCAGCCACATCCGTTGGGCTGGGGCGGAGGAACCCCCGGGATCTTAGAGTCCACCGGATTCGGCTCTAGTGGCCGGGAAGGGGGAATCCCCTGTGGCTTGGAGCCCGCCGGAACTGCCTACACCCCTCAAACACGAGTCAGATAACAGTAGCAGGTATAACCAAATATCCAGAACACAGTTGTGCTCTAGGTCTTAGCAGGCAAGTTATCTTGCTTTTGTTAGCTTCTATTTGGTCTGAAACTGACTTTAAATTAATTACTGTTTAATCAGGCCCAACCTTGGAATAAAATACATCCCAGTAGATGGGGACAAATGTTCACACTAGACCTAGGGCTTTCTGCTAAATGCGAATGATCTAGAAAAGATTTAGAAATATTCTGATGCGGTCTGGTTTGCTGGTGTGTCTGTGCATCCCTATGCTTCCCCTTTGCCAAACAAGTTTTGATTTGGTTTGTTTTCTATCTCAGGGAGGAAAAGGGGAGGGGGAGGAAAGAAGGAGGCATAGCTCCACTCTCCTTACGCATCTCACCATCTTCATTCACATTAGCATTAGGGCTTTTCTACAATGGTACTTCAACTTTGTGCGTGAGGGTCATTGGTCCCTCCTCTCCATATAAGCTGCTTTGCTCATTTCCTTCCACCCTTTGTTCACCCATGTAGAGCAAATCACACCAGAGCAGAGAAGAGAGGATTTGTTTCTTGACCCATGATTTATTCTTGCACAGCCTTTATTTTAATTTGGAAGCAGTAATACTCTGTTATTCAACTCAGTGTGTTCATTCATGACTTCTCTGTACTTCCCACTCCTAACTGATTACTTGATTTCATTGAAATACCTTTTGGTGTTTCACCAACTGTTCACCAGCACCGGCTGATCAGGTATATTTACAAAGAGAAAGAAAGACTAAAGGAACAATAGCATTAATATTGCATTAATACAGATATGAGGATAAAAATATAAAAGGGGGCATAAAACTTCATTGTACATCACAAACTATTATAAACTATCTAGAGAGTCCTTGTGTAAAAGGAGCAACCAATGCAGAGGAAGGACTAAATTCATTTCACTTACTGTTTGCCATCCTTGAAGCTGTCTAGTTTAAATGTGTCATTTGGACTCAGTAGCCGTTAAAGAGTAAAAGGACCTGAAACCTCTTTCTTAGGATGGAATGAATTGCCCTGGAGGAGTCTAGATGATTAGCTGAGAGTAGGCATCTAACTCCTGAATCTCCCTGAACCTCAGGGGAAACAAAAACCAGCTGGCAGGCTGGGAAGAAATTTTTCCTCCAAGACATTTGTATGGAAATCACTTGTTATGAAGTTTTCTGGATCTCCTTCTGAAGTGCCTGTGTACTCACGGAGTCACTGCTGAGAGCAAAGTGCCAGACTAGGTGGACCACAATCCCTACAGTGCAATTTATGGATTCCTGTGAGTGTCTATGTCGTTGTGTTACTACTTCAGACCTGAAACTGTCTGTGCTTGTTTTATACCATCTTTGTTCATTTTCTGTTTCTGCTGAGATTTTACACCAACACTTTTATAGGGGGGAACTTGACTGACTGCCTAAGCAAAAAAATAATGGGTTTTGTTCTTCTCAATTTCTTGATCATTTTCTTGTTGAGTTCTAAGAATAACAAAAATCTTTTACATTCTTATTTCCATAAAAAAAGGAAAATATGCATATATGAAAATGTCAGCTAGTGTTTAATAGTGTGTGAACTGCTTGGGGAGGGATGGAAATTGATTATTAGTTCTGATTTATGGAGCCTAAGCTATGGCAAAAAAACTTAGCATCTCAAAATGGCTGCACTTGAAGAATGACAATGCTATCTTTTAGGAAAGTTCAAGGAGAGGGCCTCAATTCTTCATAAGATTGCCAAAAAGAAGTGCCAGGTGGAAGACAGTGAAAGACAGAATGGACCTGCTAATCATGGTGAGTATAGCAGTGATGATTTATCGCTTGTTCCTAAAAGCCTTATTCAATGTGCTTTATTTTGCTTGACAATCTGTAGAGCTAAATTTCTCCTACTTCACTTATACCAAGCTAGTCAAAATTATTCTGACTTCCTATAGAACCCATGGACACGGTTGGGAGTTAGATGCAAGAAGAGAAAGACTGATAAGACATCTAGAGAGTCACTCTGCAAGGCTGACAAGACAAATGGAATGCTGCTTTTGGACATGTGTTGAAGTGAGAGAAATAGAGAGCAAACTTACTCTCAGTTTGTGTTTAAAAACTCACTGTATTTACTGAGCTTTGATAGGTTAATGCAAGGACAGATATTTGACTATGCTGTGGTATTTCTCTATAATTAACCTGTACAACCCATAGGTATGAACAGACCACCTACCTGCGGGCAATGGCAGGAGAAGGCTAAACACTCTAGTTCCTCCCTGGCCACATTATTGGACCTCCTGCATAAGCACAGAACAGCAGTACATTTGCAGTACTAGGCAGCATTGTTAATCAGCATCTGGTATGCTCAGCAGTTCTGCACATGCACAACATCCTCACAGGCCAAACAAATAGCTCTGGAAGCCACACCTGATTTATATAGCATTGCCAGGGTCATTTAATGATGGCATTTTGTTCTGTGCACATATGTACTGAAACCTGCCATGCATGCAGTTCGCACTGTTTCATCTACTCTAAAGAAGTAGTCTTCAACCCTTTTCAATTCACGGACCCCTAGGAGTTTTCTAGTGAGGAAATGAAACCCTTCTGAAATTTCACACAGGTAGAGTAAAAAACATAAAGTATAAGCTTTTTCTAGTCACCTTTGCAGATCCTGAGATTGAGAACCACTGCCTTAAATAAATGCATATTCTATGTGGCATCACTCTTGTCCAAAAAAAAAAACCCCCAAACTTTCATATTATTTAAGATTTTATATGTGGATCTACTATTTGGAGAGTCCATGTGTCCTAGGCCCATGTATGCCCCTCTTGCACAAAATGCATTTGCTCTATTCTGCCTCTCAGTTCAAAACTTCCCATGTTAAAAGAAAATCTGTACTATGGCCCCTCTTTTCTCTACTTCATCACTGCGTGTTCTCTGCATTAGAAAACCAAATACAAATGTATCTGATAAATACGGAATCATTTTATCACTTGACACTTTTCCTGACCTTCTGCTATATTTAGATACAATTTGCTTGCAGGATCAAGAATTTGAATGGAATGCTCTGTTAATACAACATAATGCTGGGTGTGGGCTTAAGGGACGATCTACACACAGTGAAAGAATTACAGAGAGTCTGCCACTTCACTGTGGCTGTGATCTCAATTTTTAATTTAGAAAGAATCTCAGGGTAGCAGTAATGCAACTACGCAGCTGTATTTAATTCTGTGCACAAGATGATACCATAAAACACATTGCATTTGAGTCAGATATTGCTTGTCGCTATTCCCCATAACTTTAGATTGTCCAAGAGAGTTCTGGCCATTTTTATCTAGTAAATACCAGCAGACATGATTACTGTTTAGAGAATTCCAAAATAGTCATGGTAAAAAGAATTCACTGAATAAGTTTAGGGTCAGAACTCAGAGGTTCTATTCTCTCCTTCTAACCCTGGCAGAGGTCTTGCATGAGGAATATAGGATTGTCTTATAAAAATATTGGACAACTTGATTTGTCCTTTTTTTTCTTTTCCCATATTTTTGTAGAAATAGAAAGAGCATGAATATTATTTGATAAAATTGAACCATTCCAAAGATAGAAACTTCCAGTCCAGAATCTGCCTTTAGAAACTGAACCCYGTTCTCCATATCTTTAAGAGAGACTTGTTGAAAAAAGCTCTTAATCTAAGGGGAAAACATGTTACATGTTCTGTGAAAATCCCACTTCTCTCTCATGTGCCACTCCAGGGATGTGGAGCAGCCCAAGATGTACCATGGGAGTGCTCAAGTATCTCAGTAAAGTTTTACCATATCTGAGCACTTCTTGTTCACATGCAGAAATCCCCAAAAGGCAAGTTATAAGCATTTCAAGCCTATATAACAATCATAATATTAATGACCTCGGGAGCTATAAGTAACTTTGCTAATTGCAGAAGGTAGTGTAGATAGGGTAGATAGATAAGTTACCATATCGCTTTGACTATATCCCCTTATCTGTAAACTTAGCATCCTATGTTCTTTATTGTCTGAATAGAATTCTTTGTGTCAATTTTTACTTAAAGTGTTAGGCTGAGTTTTGCATAAGTAAAGAGCATTGCATATGTTCCAAAGTCACAGTTAAGAATGTAAATTTTTCTGAAATATAAGTGCCATTAGGATAGATCCTTCAATTGCTATTCCATAAAATTCCTTCCTGATCAAAATATTACTCAAAATCCGTACTGGTTAAATGGAAGCCAGAATTTTTGTCTCTCTTTTTTTTAAGGGAGGTGGTGGTTCACCATCAACATTCATTTGATGATTTTAAAAGACTGAATAGATGACAGTAGCTTCACTAATGGATCCGTTGTATAATATTCTGTTCCACTGTTTTTTTCCACTCCTATTTATGGATGATGCCACAGCAAAAAGCGCAAAAGTGGAAGTTGCAGTAACACCACCAAGTGATTCAGGACCAGTGCAGAATGGAATCACCCATAACATGAAAGAAGAGGTTAATTACTTTTTTATTCCTCTTTTTATTTTTATCTTGGTAAATATATTCCTGCTTGTTTCTGCATTTCACTGAAAGTTTCCATCCTAATAGCAAGAAGCCAGTATTATGAACTGCCTACAATATGTTTAATCTTCATTTTCAACTAAACCCAATGTATGAGAGCGTGTTTTACCATAATATAAGGGGCTTTCCCTTGTCCCTCCCCTCAGATGGCAGATCTGAAATGCCTTCTTTAAGGATATATTTTTTGCTCGTCACATGGGGAGTTATGTACACAGCCCTTGATATAGTTAATGGAAATTGCTTGTCTGATTATCCTCATACTGCAAAGAACTTGTTCTTTTAAGAAGGTCACCTGTCATGTTGCAATTTATGGGATAGTTAAAAGAGTAGTTACAAGAGGAAAGGTGTACACAAACTTCTAGATACTGTCTTTGAACAAAAGCCTTGAGACAGATAAATTAAGTTGGATCTTGCCTTGTTGTTCATGAAGGACCTAAGCTATGTCATTGTAGTCAGGTGAAATTCTTCCCCTGAAATTTGTTGCGAGCCATAGGAAAAATTAAAAATGCTGTGCAAATAAATAAATAGACAAACACTGAAAGTAGTTATATTGACCACTTCCTAAACATGATTATCCCTCACCAGGCGCATAATCTATACTGGGAGCAGGACAGGTTATCTAATTCCATAGAGCTGTCTGCAAGGCTGGGAAAAAACACTGTGATGCATAGTAGGAGTCATCTTTGGGAGAAGTTTCTGTTTACTTTACAAAGCAAGAGGTAGAGAAATGACAAGAGAACTATGGTCCATTGGCGTGTTAAGGCACCGGAATGGCCAACTATCTTTAATTCCTCTCTGTTCATAGGTGATTTTGATCTCTGGGGATAGGAATGGAGAATCAATATCATGATTCTAAAAGAGCTGGCTAGTTTTTATTATCCTGAGGAATCAAGTAATGATAATGAATCTCATGTGGAAAGAAGAGCATGGTAGAACATTAAATTACATTTTCTATTGATCTGAATTGTCCAGACTGATGTGCCATCTAAAAGATCCTTGTCAGCCCAACAGAACATTACTCTTAGTTAAACAAGATGGGTAACATCCATTTAATAAAAAATCTGAGCACTCCACTTAAACATTACTTTACAGAGAACGTTTAGCTTCTGAAGGTAAGTAAAGAACTATTTCTAGGTCCATTTGGACCTTTTCCTGAGAGTTTGACTTCACCACTGAGCTGAAATACATTTTAAGACTATTTTTTAACTTTAAGCAAAACTGTTTGTTACAAAAGAAGTAAAAATCCTAAGCAGTGTTTTTAAGATTTCTGTTCACATCAGTTGATATAATCATGACATAACTTTTGTTTTTATTACATCGACATGGAAAATCTCCTGTTTACTTCAGCGGGAAAACATTCAACCAAAGCTCAGGGGAAAGCTAAAGCCTGACTGTTTCCAACATACCTCAGCTCTCTGACTGCTTTTGTGACTGTTCATCACCCCAGGGAAGTGGGAAGGAGAGAAAGCAGAGATGGGTGAACGCAACAGTCTCCAGTTTCCTCTTACTTTGTCTATTGACATTATGAACTCTCAGCAGCACTTGGTGGGATGTTTTACATAATCCTGTAGGGAATAGTTTGATCTGTAGCACTCAGGCTTAAAAGAGAAAGGTAATGTTTTCCAGTATCAGATGTTTCTTATGGGAGAGGTACCAGGCACCTTGGTACTTGCCAACAAGACAAAGGACCGTACTTGGGTATGGCCATACTTATCTTGAAGCAGTTTTTATTTGTGTACAAAACAACCTATCTCAGAACCATGGTGTTCAGTTTGAAGCTAAAAAAAAATACACTGCACAGTGACTAGAAAGAAGCTTTGGACTCAGCTATATAGCAAATGAATAACTCCTGTGTGCTTCCCTGAATGTAACAATTTTGTGTCAAATGCTGGTGGGCCTGTCTGTATAAAGAAGCATTGTGGACATTTGCCTCTAATACCTATAATGGTGCTACAATATGGACTTGAAATGTAAAGATATCATTCCAGAAAATAGTTCTTTGTTTTTCCTGCACACTTCACTGCAAAAATCAGTGTAAAAACCCCACCAATATTCTGTTTCTCTTACATTCACTGTGTGAAATGGAGGCTTTAAGCCATCTTTGCACTTTCCATACTTTAATTTTCTCCAGGTCATGGCTTAATAGCTGGAGCACTAGATTTCCCTCTCATGCCTCTTTTTACCTTTAGCCCAATATATTCCCTTCATGAACGCCTGTTGGAAGGATAGGATTTCTATTCATTCTACATTTTTTTTTTTATAATCCCAATGGAATTTCCATTCCATTCTGGTTCCCCTGCCCCCATCTCAAAAAGGGCACAGTAGAACTAAAAAAAAAAAAAAACAAAACAAAACAAAAAAACAAACAAATAACAAAAGGCAGCAAGGGTGATCCAAGGTATGGAATGGCTTCCACACAAGGAACAACTCTTCACTAGGCTGCTTCACTAAGTAAAGAGAAGAAAAGGGGGTATGAAGGACGTCTATAGCATCATCAGTGTCCTGGAGAAGGAGTTTGTTTAATGTCTCGTCTAATACCAGAACAGAGGGAGTGTCAAATGAAAATAGGAAATGATAGCTTCAAAACAAACAAAACAGTCAAACTGTGGAACTCTTTGCCTCAATATGTCATGGATATTAAAAGTTTACTAATGGGGGGGGGGGGAAGAGAATCAAAACACAGGGGGCTAGTAAATACAAAAATACCCCCTTGGGTGCAGAGGTCTGTGAACTCCAAAGCCCTGAAGAATGAATGAGTATTCTGGAGAAGTATTACCATATGCTTGTATGCTTGCCTTATTATACTCTTCCTTAGGCATCTACTATTGGTTTCTCTTGGAAACAGGACTACAAGGCTGGATGGACCTTTGATCTGGTGTGATGACCATTCTTATTTCTTTATGGCTTCATTTTAGGAAGTCAAGGAAAATCTGGCTAATAAGTACCTTTTATTACTGCAGCTATCAGTCTTTACAAATAAACCAAGGGCAACACCTTTGCACTCTGTTGCAGGGCAGCACACTTCTTGCTGTCACAATAGAGGTGCCTCAGTGGAGTGGATGTGCACAATCACTCCAGGGTCCCTATGACCCTCACCCCTTTCACCTCGTGGGAAGGCAGCAAGGATTTCCCCTTGCCCTTTTCTCCATTTCTTAAGAAACAGAGGCATCTTACACAGGTATCCTCATTCAAAAAGGAAAACAAAACTGAAATCAGGGAAGAAAAGGAGATAGAGAAAGAGAGAAAAGCACATTCAATTTTAGTGTTGTACCACTCAAAATACTCACTGGATTTCAATCCAGCTGAATGGGTAGTGTCCTATGCCCATACCCTCCACCAAGTTGTTATGCAGGCACTCAGCCATGAGCATTCGTTAAAAAGAAAAACTAATTTATTGGGATCTTGCCATAGGGTAATGCTTGCATGGGGAGTCAAATCTGAACAGGATGGTCGGTCAGTGTCCTGTGGTGATGGGAGCCTCTGTTGCAAAGGTCCTTGCAGCAGTGTCTTCATCTGGTTTGGGTGAGACTCCTTGCACCACTCTTCTAATCAGGTCTTATAATCCAGCTGGTCTTGGTCATACATGACCACCCCAGTACATGCCTAATTCATTGGTATTGATATATCTTAACTACATACAAAACATCTCTTAAACATGTTAACTACAAACAAAAGACTGTCCTATGTGACCATTTCTGCAGGAACAGTTTCTATTGATTATTTACAAATGTCTTATCTGTGTACAATTTGATCACTTCTGCAGCAGGAATCACCTAGGGGTGTCTTTGGGACACTCCACCCAGACTGTTAATCAACACATTTAGGCATGCAACTTGGACCAGACACAGCAGGAGCTGCCTCAAGGAATGTCTAGAACTGTCTGAAATCCCCACAAGTAGGGCTCCTGTAACAATCAGTCAATTGTGATGGTTCAATCAGTCACAGTTTCCAGTTAGTCCATTGTCTCTGTCCAGCCAGTCCATTATCACATCTATGCAGATGTGATGCCTGGGGAGTTCCTGGACCACCCAAGGAATTAGCAACTTAAGTGCACTGGGTGTGCATACAGGCACAGCCCTGATACCCAGCTGTCTCTCCAGCTGCTGGCCCTTAGACCTTGCAGCACTCGCACATGGGATAGCGAGTGAAATTACACGGAGAGATAGCTAAGAAGGGATTTAATAAGAAGATAGGAGAGAGTGCGGCGATCAGGCACAGGACTCGGTCAGGCAAGCATACTGACCGGCCCCTGCTTACACGTGACTGATCCCTTTTATACCCCCTCCTTGCCATTCCCCTCTCTGTTCCTCCTCAATCCCCTTCCCCCAAATATTCCTTAGAAAGTTTCGCATAGTCCCACAGGCCCCCCTCTTATCTAAAAATCCTCCTGTTCATCTTGTTTCCCCCTCCTTATCTGTCGCAAAGTCCAGGTTGGCCATGTCCGCAGTTTCTTAATGGCCTATCAAAAATACTGAAGGATTTGCTCTGTCATTGTCTACCAGATTTTGTGTCTCTGTCTTGTTTATTGCTCCCCCTTTACTTATTGTGCCCTCTGCACTGAAAAATTGAAGTTTTCACTTTATCCATGCATCAGGTACAAACAGCAATAATGGCTGCGTTTCCACAGTTTATAATTTACATCAGCTCTGGTCTGGGAGAGATCACCTGTCGCGGATGAGTGATGCACTTCACTTGTAAGGGAGAAGCAGCAATGTTTTATTGAGATAAGATAGTGATTTAACAAAGTTCGATGGCAAATAAAACAGTGATTTAACAARRTTCGATGGCAAGGTACACTCAATTATTTACTGCATGGAGGGCAGGGTCAGACAAAAGTGTCAGGGAGACCCTCCCGTTGAGCCATTAGGTTCAGAGTGGACCCCCTTGCTTTCCAAACTCCTTCAGAGAGGAGTCTGGGTGCGGCTGGATCCAATCTTAGTCCCAGACTTGGTCAATGGTTTATGTCTAAAGGGTTATGTGCACAATCAATCAGAGATGCAACTTAGCAAAGTTTACAAAATTTCAGCGTGCTATTAATCACTTACCAAGGATCTGTCGTGGGTAAGGAATCTCTCGACCTCAAGGAGTAACCTTGAGAGGCGTCCCTGCTCAAGGGGAGATTCTGCCGTGCAGCCCGCTGCCGTGCAGGAGAGCTCAACGGGCTCTGGGCTGCCTCCTCTTTATGGGGTAAGATGGTTGACTCGTAGTCATATTTGCGTACCAGCCGTATTTGGGTGGGCGCATGCTTAATTAGCCCTTGGCTATGTGCTGTTTACGGAGAGGTCAGGTTGGGGGGGGGGAGAGCATATCAGGTTGCGGGGGGGGGGAAGGAGCACACCGTCACATCACCCAAGCCCATTCATTTTTTAGTGACAATTGTGGTGGTTTTTGTGATGAATGTATTTGTCCACTGGGAATGGGACTAAGATCAAACTGCTTTCACATTGGTAATTTTACAGACATCGAATGACAGCAACTTTCCTGGGCTGGATTCAAACCAACATCTTAGCAATAAAAGACTCTATAGCACTATTTCCAATTTCCTTAGCTATGCAATCTCCCTTTCAAACACAGTTCCTCACAAAACCTCATCATAGCTTGGTTGGGGGGAGGGAGGGTTCTTTTTGTAATTTTGTTTATTAATTCTATTTTATAATAGAATTGTAAAAACTCAAGCTGTAAAATGTGTACATGCAAGAGATTTGACAACTTGTATTGCAATTATCTGGAGATTAAGCATGGAAAATATTTTAATAAGCACCTTTTAAATGATATTGAATTAGATGGTGGCCAGTTTGTTCCTAAAACACCATGTCATTGTGGATGGTTTGGTGGCCTAGTAGCATGAGCAGATTCCTTTCTGTTGGGTATCTAATACTCTCACTGAAAACTCTTATATAAATAGCTCCCTCTTCTCTAATAAAAGTAAATGAAAACAGTTGTAAAACCCATGGTTAGAGTCTGAGGATGAACAATCACACTAAAAACTCAGGAAGACTGAAGGATAGTTGAGAGGAAAAAACAATCAAAATCTAGTCACACACGCAGAACGGAAGCC
>PTFA01000710.1:0-13641 GCA_003342895.1 Casuarius casuarius | reverse complement strand
TTTTTTTTTACTCTCAGTATTTTCAGTAGAGCTATTCCTTCTGCAGTATTTTGAATCCCAGCACAGTATTTTTATGTTAAAGTGAGAGATCTGAATGTGAAAGAGATTAGAAATAAAAGTGAAATGAACAAAAATAGTTGACCAAGGTGTTTTCATCATCCAGATTCTAAGAAATGCAAACATAACATAACTGTCAATGATGATGATTTAAAATATTACTGGTAACATGCAGTAAAGAAAGAACTCTACACAGAGACAGTTCTTGTAAAAGTGCTATTTTTGTACAGACAGGCTGCTTAGCTACTCTGCTGGATTTTTGCCCGATCTAAGTGATTTCATGCTGTAGCTGTTGCTAAAGAAATTAGCTAGGTCTGATCTTGCTCAGCGTAAACCTGGAGTGACTCCACTGAAGTCTAAAACTAGAGTGACTGAGAACCAGGGATACTATCCTGGGTTGCAGAATTGCCCATGTTGGTAATTATGTCAGTATATTCTGGCTGTAAATTGGGATGATCCAAGATGATTTCACTCCACTTGTACAGTTAGGATGTGGGGATTATCTTTTGTGTGATATTACTTAATAACAACAGTCTGAGAATCATTCAGCAATCAAGGTTAGAGCCTTACCTTCTCTAGTAGTCAGCCTGTCTCTTGTTTGGATGTTAGATCTTAGGAAACCACTCTTAAAAGAAAAGTGTGAATGCTAAAAAGTTCATTGAATTCTTAAAATATTTTCAGTGGTAGTAACTGAAGGTACTTTTAGTAACATGGGTACTTACGCTTTCCTAACCATATAGGATCAGCTCCTGAAATGTTTGTTTTTTATTTGCAGAAACAATGCTTCCTTCCTTCCAATAGCTTCTCCTCCTCTTCCTTCCACAAGAACTGGGTCATTACAGTTCAGTCCTGACCTACAAACACTCTTGAATTTTGAGCCTTTTATGTGTGAGGATGTACCATCAGGCCTTGAGAACCTCATTTTCTTCTGGTCTGTGAATAGAATTTGATCTGGTTGCTTGAATTCTTGATGATTTTTCTTCCCCCTAGATGCAAAAGGAAATGCTGGCATGTCAGAATTTAGAAATGTAGTATAAAATTCACTTTTCTTCAATTTTCCACCTGTATATATCCAAAGATCTGTTTTTGTGAGAAACAGCTTCCGATCCACAAAGTGGCTCCTAAATACCTTAAGGGAATTTGTCCCTAGTACCTTTGTCTCCCACTGATATTCATTTAGAATTGAAAAGATTAGAGGCACTATCCATCTTGAAGAATCAAGCTGCAAATTTGCCTTTGGGGAAAAGATGTTGTCCTGAAAACTGATAGCTGGGGTATAGTTGTATTCATGCAGCAGATCATCAAGTGGTCCTAAAACATGTTTACATTCAGGAGCTACATGATATGCATAGGAATCTAAATCTTTCCCCTCCACTGTCAAGTATACCTTATGCTCTTTACTCTTTTCCCTCTTGAAGAACAAGCACAGTCATATTCGTGGTGGGTTTTATCTTTCATTGATCCAAATTATGGTACCTTAGTCTAAATCCCTAGGTACAAAACATTCTAACATTATAAAGTTCTGTATTTATTTCAGGATCGTCAGAAGTTAAGTTCATAAAAAAAAAAGGAATTATAGTTTCCACTGCTGCAAAGAAAATGCGCAAATAAATCTTTCTTACTTATATAAACCTTCATCTTTTAAAATTAGAATGTTGAGCAAAGACCTCCTATGAAAGGAAGGGCTCAGGCTAAAGCTGGAAGAAAAGGGTAAATAGCTTTTATGTTTTATTTTGTTTTTGTATATTTGCAAATTAAACTTTACTTAAAAAAAGTACATCACTCCAAGTGCCCTGAGTTAGTTTTCCCTTTCCCTTTCCTGGTTTATTTAGGGGTTTTCTTTAGCTTACCTTCATCCAAGTCCTTTTTTTTTTTTCTTTCTCCTGACTCTTATTTTTCCTGCCTTCCCTCCTGTTTTACTGGCTAAGACTGAAATTCTCCTTTAGACAGACAAGCATACTGTCAATTAATATTTTCCACAAGATTTCATGTACCTGAATGAATTTCACTGTATCTCCTTCCCCTTTTCTGTATTTTAATTTCCTCATTTGTCTTTTCCCATTTTTAGTATCTTGTTCTTCCCTTTTCTTCCATGCCCCTAATCCCCCACCCCCCCCTTTTACTCCGCTCTTCTCCTCTAGAGGACCTCAATCCTCCTTGTGCCTCTTGCTAGCCCAAGACTCTAGTCCACAGAATAAACTTTGTTCTGTTCCTGCTTGCAGGAATTTAAAAAGTCTTTCCAGAAAACATCCCCTGCAATCCAGTCACCTGCCCAAGACATCTATATTCATCTAATCCTACTCCCACTGAAATCAACAGAAGATCTCTCTTATGCTTTAATAAAAACTGGATCAGCCACTGAGGATAGAATGCTGCTGTCTCCTTCCCAATCCCTAACCAACACACTCAGGAACAGTACTTCCTCCCACCATACAATCTGTAAAATGTTCCTGCTCCATTTGCAGCCAGAATTTACCTTTCCTCCTGCAGTATATTCCATCTTCCTTTGGGATTTTGTTCTACTTGTATTCTTCCTTTCAACCTTTAGCAGGTTGCCACAAAAGAGAAAACTCTGTTATATAATACTCTATATTTATATCTTGGTACTAAGCATGTCTAACAAAATGAAAGAAGACTAGAAGGACATCGATGGTATCTCATGAAATATTTTATACGTTGTCCTACAGAGAAATGATCCTTCCGAGAAGTCCCATTACCTCCCCCCCTTACTGCCACTTTCTTAACAGGCATTTAATTAAGCATGTTCAGTCATAATCATTCTATCCTGTAGCTTTCCGAAAAATAGCTTCCGGTTTCAAGATAACACCTTCTCCTCCCACCCACACACACACATATGTACATGCATATACACTTTACCTGTTTCTGTGGAGACCCCACTGGAAAATGTATACATGCCAACCATGCCACAAATATTTTCTTCATGAAAAGGCAACTTGTATGTAATAGGAAAACACCACTAATGCTTTATTCTTTTCAGTGGATCTAAATTACTTGAGCAACTGTTTGATAAGCAGCATGTTTAGTGTATTTCAGGACAGAACCTCTGGCTGAGGCAATTCTCTCCTACCCAGGAGTATGTTTCCTTTTCATCAAATTCACATGATTTCCTTTTTCATCAAATTCACATGATTTGTTCCAAGTATAGTTGTGTTCTCTGTCACTGGATACGATACATGTAAAAATACATTTTCTGATGCCTAAATATCTTTTCTTTCAGTTGCCACACACAGCCTAAAATGACTGCCTGGGTCTCTTTTGTCAATATACCTCTATGTAATGATATTTGCATTGCTGTCAAGGAGGATTGATCTTTATTTCCCCAAAACCACTTAATTGTCTGGTCTCATTTTTTTTCTGCTGTATGCTGCTTCCACTTGCTTGAAATCTGGAATGGTGAAAAAATGGCAGGAAGACAGAGATTTATTCATCAGCTGCATTTCCATACCATGATGGCTATTATTTTCATGGGTGGACCAAATGAGTGCAATTTTGAATATTACACTTTCTAGGTATTTCTTTCCAAATTCCACAGTCAAGTGATGGGTGTAACATGGACATAGAGATCTGCATACAGTCTCAGAGGAATCTATTTTCTCAAGACTTGAGGTACTTGTACACGAGTCCCAGAGGACACAAACTGCAATAATAGAATCTGGAGCAAATATGTACATAGGCCTTGATTGTCCCCATAGACTCCATTCAAAAAGTAGCTCTTTTCAGTCAGTTCACAATTCACAGAGGATTAAAACATATTAGTCACATTAAGGAAAGATAACCATATAAGCAGAATGCACTCTTAAAGCTCAGGGATTGAATTTTGTTTCACAACTGAATTTTATAGCAGAATTTACAGGGCTAACAGAATTAGTCTCAAAACATAATATTTGTCATTCATATGCTATATGTGGTATAAGATATAGACCAGTTAATAAATATTGACATATTCAGTAGCTCTGATAGGTTTGGGGTGGGTCTTTTTGTTTTCCATGTTTTCCTACTGTCAGATCAAAATACAGTTTTCTGATGTTGTGCCAAATAAACAAGTGCTTTTACTAAGGTAATATATTTTGAGCATAAGCATCCAAATGGACAATTATTTTCTGCTGTTTGCTAGAAGCACTGACTACACGGCAACTTTAGCAAATAGGGATTGGTATAATCTGATGGTTATAAACAAAAGTGTTATTGATGAAATGTAACCATATGTTGACAATCTTTCTTTGGAAAGATTTTCTTGGGGGATAGAGAAAAGTGGTCAGATTAATAGTGAGCAAACCAATGAGAGATGTGTTCCTCAGGATCACAAGGAAGTATCGGATAGACGCTCTTGGATGAAGAAGTCATGAAAGATTGAAGGGAGGGACATTTGATACATTTTCATTGTTTGTCATGCATACAAGAAGACTTGAAAGAAAATATTGAAAGTACACTCATTATGGATATTAAAAGAGAGGATGCATAGCAAAAATACCTCTTTACTCATTTCTCTAAAACAGGGAATTGCAGCTAATATTTTTTGAGCTGCAGAAATACCCCACTAACCCTGATAGACCATTCAAAGGGAACGTTGGCCTATTAGAGTATGTATTTACTTATCATTATTGATTTATTGGCATTATTTGCATTGAGGTAGTGCCTACAAGCTCATCCAGGGATGGGTATATGCATTATATTCAGCATTGCAAATATACAAATAAGAGAAAGGCAGTCCTGATTCTCAGGAACCTACAATGTAAGTACAAGAAGAGAGAAAAAAGGAAGATATTACAAATGGACAGAGGAGAAAGAATTATGACTGTGAGACAATTTTGATTAATGTAGTAAGTAAACACAGGTTATATTTTCATATAAAATCTTCAGTTAAAAACAAACACCTAATATATACTTAAAATGTCAACCTTGTTGCCATAGAATGTTGCAGAGGATAAAAGCATAAATTGATTCAAAAAAGGATTAGACAAGTTCATGGAAGGACATAAACAACTATTAAATATGATGGTCTAATGCAGCTTCTAGCTCAGAAAGTCCCTAAACTATTAAAATGTGGCAGATGAGAGAATATGCCATATTCTAATACTTCTGCTCAGAGAATCCAAGTCTGCTCATTGTTAGAAACTGGATACTGGGCTAGATGGGCCTTTGGTCTGACAAAATATGGCAGTTCTTATGCTCTTAGTCCAGTTAACCTTACCATATTATAAACAACTGTAGCACGCTTACACTACCCCCCCCCCCCCCCCCAATACACAATCACTTAATGTTTCCCACAGTACAATACTTAAAATTGTTCTGGGAAGAGGCCTTCAGGTGTTCTTGCTGGTTAATAGGCAGTGATGCTTAACATTTTTAATGGCTATCTAGAATACTTAGAATTAGTACTACTTGTAATATAAATAATTTGTACAGTTATAGTTTCATTAGCATATGTCAGGGAGCAGCAATTTAGCATTTCATAAAAGAAACATATTTCACATTATAAATATTGACTTCTCATCATAAAAGCTGCCAAAAAAATCCAAAAAATAGTTTCAGTATTAATTACTACAAACTATGAGTGTGAACATTTAGTGTGCACCCTGCAGATAGGTTGAATTCACAGACAATGCCTCTTCCTTAAGTCTGTGTTCAGTCATTTCATATCATTGCTGTTTAGCCCAAAGCATAACACTCACATTTACGTGGTCTGGTAGTCATGATAATTCTTTCTTTTCACTTCTACAACCTCAGTGGGTAGCTCAGTGTTGCTTTGAAATCTGTGCTGGTTAGATTTGCAAATGTGTTGCACTTCTTCCGTTTCCACTGATTTTTGTAACGTCAGTACTTGAAAATCAGACGCTTATTCTGATTTATAAAGTAGGGAATGGAGCACCAGTCTGTACCCTCTGTAATGCATGCTGGAGTTAAACTAGCAAGGAAAGTGGTTTTGCCCTATTACATGGTTAATCTCTAAAGATGATAATTCAGAAAATATTTAGTCATTCAGTGCTGGCTGTGAAACCATTGTTTATGGAGGTTTATGCCTGCAGAGTCTGCTGCTCAAGATATACACAGGCCACTCAGAAAGAGTTACCAAGACAACCCTCCAATTGCTTCTTTTGTGCTCTAATTATATTTCTTTCATATTTCAAAGCTAAGCATCCAGCTCAGTCTGATTCACTCATCCCAATACCTACCAGAATGAAAAAGGAACAGATTTGATCTTAAGAAAGTAACCCCACAAACTCCTGCACCGTCCCCCCAAAAGATCAGACTTCTATAGATTATGGAAATGAGACACTGAACATCTGCCTGCTTTGGTAAACAGCTGAAAGCTAAAAGCAAAAGCTTAAGTACTGTGCAGAGTGTGACAAATTGTGTTCATATATGTGTTTCTGAAGCCTTTTCATGATAAGTACTTGTGACCACTTTACTATCATTTTATAATCACTCAACTTAAGTTAGGAGTTTCACAAAGTGTAGGGGCTAGCAAAATACAACCTTCTCTTAATATCGACACATAATTATCAAAGTAGCTACAGCCTGTCAATATATTGGGGGAAAATATGGGCTTGGTTCTGTTGCATCAGTGTAAGGTGATGAAGTCATACAGCTGTATGACTGAAGAGCCTGAGGTCAGAATAGAGCTTTGCTTCTCTGTGTACTGACTGATATACTTTTAGGGGTTGTTTCTTAGCCACTCTTAGTATTTGAATAATTAAGAATGGATCTTGAATCAATATTAGCCATAAGTATAAAATGTTTTGGAGTTATGAAAACTAGATGACCATGCTAAGGTCATTCTGATGACTGCTTCTTATAGCATCCTTACAAGTCTTATTTAAGCAGTATTAGCACAAGGTAGTAACTCATATGAAAATTTGATAAATTATTTTATGATAACCTTTATGATAAATCTACAGAAAGAATATGTCCTCTTCAGAAAGGTCTGAGATTTCAAGTCAAATCTCTTTTCAAAAGAAGAAAATGAGAAAAGTATTTTAAGAAGTAGTTGTATTAACTGCATGCTTTCAAACAAATACATTTTGCACCAAGTACTGCTTTGTGGGACTTGTTCAGCTTTCATTGAATGCTACAGAAATCTTTCCACAGGCTAAATGGGATTTGAAACAGACATATTATGTGACAACCATTTAAGCCAATTTTTGTGTTGTCTTACTCTCTGGTATAAGTTGGATCCTTGTGCAATCTTGGAGACATTGTCTGTCTGTGTTGTACCATGTGCAAGTAAGCCAGAAAAAAAAAGCGAAAGTATAAGGTAGGCTGAATCATGCTCACTTTGCTTTCTGTGGCAGTCAAAAAAGGTTCCATTTCATCAGCAGGCTGAGCAATAGAAACAGGCTAGGGAAAGAAAAGAAGTATGTGGTAGCCGAAAGGTTTTGTGCCACTGGAAAGATCCCTGTAACTCTACTCTGTGATAGAGATAATAGGTAAAAAGCAAACGAGAGTCCATAAAAGATACACGTGTAAGGAGACTGAAATATTAGTGTGAAGAGCCACCATACAAATAAGAGAAGAATGCCTTTTTCTTAGTTTTAGTGCCTAGTTAAGACTGCTGTGTTGTGGAAGGTCAACAGCAAAAAAATAATATGGACCTCATTCACCCACTTGAATCTTCTGTTCACCATTATTTCTATGACAGAATGAAGAGGAAGAGGATGAAGACCAACCTCTCAGTCTGGCCTGGCCTGACACCCCACAAAAACAGTTCACCTACCTTATTGTTTTACCCATTGTTTTTCCATTGTGGGTTTCCCTACCAGATGTCAGAAATCCTGTAAGTAATTGTTGCTATAAATGTGTTCTGCATAACAGGATGGTTCTCTAGTTTAATGCAGATGTCCAAAAAAGGACTGTAAACAGGCTTAGTGGATTTATGTAAAAATAGATCTGGTGATTTGTTTAATAGTTTATCTATCTTATGAAGAAAATGCCACAACATATTTTTGTAGTAAACATCGATCTTCAAATGGGTCCTTACAGGTAACTGGATGATATAAAAATTGTCATTTATATGCATTAATAATTGTCATTTATATGCATTAATATTTTATGGCACAAAGAGAGAGGCTCTTATAACTTTTTCTTTGGAGCTTTCATAATTGCATTTCTAGATCTCCATTAAGCATCACTTAAGTGCTGAGGAAGCCTGCCCTTCAGAAATACCATCTGAAATACCATAAAGGGAAAGATGGAAAAAAAGGGCTAGATTTTCTCTGGGTTGCAAAAATAATAATATATGTTTCTCTTAAATGCATGTTCTATTAGCCTTACAAAGCAGTTCTCATTAAAAGGAGATGTTGCATAAGGAAGGGCTAAGTAAAAAAATGAGTAAAGCAGCTCTCAGCCTTCTACCTGTCATCTTTTAATTTTTATTTTAGGACAATATCCAGCAGTCTTTCCATGTGCAAAACTTATTAAGTTTGTCCCAAACAGTGCTTGAAGTCATGGAAGATTGATTATTACTACAAATGATTGACTGTAATAAGTTGTCATGTCTCAGCTCTGTTGTATTCACATATCCAAATACTAATAGCTGGGGAGGTTCATGGAAAGTGAAAAAAGTCAATAGCTGGAAAACATCCTCCAGTAGTGTTTTAATCTCTTTTCCTTTCAGGATCAAAAATAGATTTAAAACTGCAGCAAGAAAGGGGATGAACAACTTATAAGGTTATAAATCAACATCCTGAATTCTTTTCTTTCTCCTCATCGCATTTCCCATCCTACATACTGAAGAACTGCAGTTCAGTTTAGCATAGGCTAAATTAAGACCTTTGATTTGTTTTTAGATAAAGGTTTCTTAAAGGGCACATGCTGTTAGTTTTCCCTTCCAATCTTCATACTTTCAGCATTATTTTCTTTAAGTTTTCAAATAACTATGGTAAAGATTCTTGTTGGGTAACACAAAAGAGAATACTACATGAATTTCAAGATTGTTTATTTCTCTATCTATGCCCTCATATTAATATTTGAAACCATTCATGTAACTTTTTTTTCAGAATTTGACCCAATCTGAGCAAGTACTACAAAGAAATAATTGTGCATTGTTTTGAATTAAAAAAAAAGTCACACAAACATCAGCACTATTTGCAACCTTTTTATTTCTTCTCCTCCAATATTATATTGTATAAATGAGAACGGTTGTTAAAAGAATGGTTTTGGATGGCAAATATCTCATGAATATGCATGCAACTGTGTAATCCAGGTGAATATTAACACTAGAAGTGTTCACACCAGACTTGGTATGCTGACATTCAATAATTCAGGCCAGCATGTACAACAGGAAGTACTCTGTCATAGCATAAAATATAAGCACATTTGTATGTGATCAGTGGCACCAAGTCCAGCTGGAGACCAGTCACTAGTGGTGTCCCCTTGGGGTTGATATTGGGGCCAGTGCTGTTTAAAATCTTCCTTAATGACCTGGATGAAGGGATGACAGAGTGCACCCTCAGCAAGTTTGCTGATGATACAAGACTGGGAGGAGTGACTGAGACACCAGAGGGCTGAGCTGCCATGCAGAGGGACCTGGACAGGCTGGAGAGATGGGCAAAGAGGAACCTCATAAAGTTCCACAAAGGCAAGTGCAGAGTCCTGCACCTAGGGAGGAATAACCCCAGGAAGGAAATAACTGCTGGAAAGCAGCTCTGCGGAGAAGGACCTGGGAGTCCTGGTGGACACCAAGTTGACCATGAGCCAGCAATGTGCCCTTGTGGCCAAGAAGGCCAATGGTATCCTGGGCTGCGTTAGGAAGGGCATTGCCAACAGGTCGAGGGAGGTGATCCTTCCCCTCTCCTCAGCCCTGGTGAGGCCACACCTGGAGTGCTGTGTCCAATTATACTGGCTCCCCGATACAAGGGAGATATGGAGCTACTGGAGCGAGTCCAGCAAAGGGCCACAAAGATGATTAAGGGCCTGGAGCATCTCTCATGTGAGGAAAGGCTGAGAGAGCTGGGCCTGTTCAGCCTGGAGAAGAGAAGACTGAGGAGGGATCTTATCAAGGTGTATAAGTATCTGAAAGGAGAGTGTAAAGAGGACGGGGCCAGACTCTTTTCAGTGGTGCCCAGTGACAGGGCGAGAGGCAACAGGCACAAACTGGAACTCAGGCAGTTCCATCTGAACCTGAGGAAAAACTTCTTTACTGTGAGGGTGACAGAGCACTGGACCAGGTTGCCCAGAGAGGTTGTGGAGTCTCCATCCTTGGAGATATTCAAAACCCGACTGGACACAGCCCTGAGCAACCTGCTCTAGTTGACTCTGCTTTGAGCAAGGGGATTGGACTAGACAGTCTCTAGAGGCCCCTTCAAACCTCAACTATTCTTTAATTTTATGATTTTATATGCCAAAAATATCAATGGGCAGTGGAGTTAAAAAATTTCATTCACTGAAAGGAATAGCTTGTTATACAGGAATAAAAGGAAAATGAATTTCATATTGCATGCAGTTTGTAATTACATTTATTAATAACAGAAGAGGCAACACGCTGTATCAGTTGGACGAGCTGTTTATTTTGAGCATTACTGTCAAAGAATTAACCAGATGGTTGCATAAACTCTCTGTGCCCAGCTGTCTAACTTTTCAAGGACACTTCATTAGTGTGTTTGTCTCTAAAATACTCTCACTTATGCTTGTGTGCCATCCCCCCTTTCCTTTCCTAAAGAAAACCAAACCCAGCTGCACAGGTCAGCATGTGCTTCAGAAAACAACTTTACATTAAATCTGTGAGGCAAAAGTTAAAATAAACCTCAAACAATACTTAAATAGATTTTGTAGGTAGGCCTAACATCAGGGGCCCAATTTGCAAAAGTGGTTATTTTAGTCAGAAATCCAAATCCTACATGAGGATGCTCAAATTAGCATGTGGGCATATATAACGAACCCTGTGTGCTAAGTACTGATTTGAGAGACCATAAGGAGCTTTTGACATCCTCTGTGGGTACCCACTTTTCAAAATCCTGCTCTCTTTTCCTCCCGGAGTCTCCTAGAGCCCTAGAGTCCTAAAGTATTTTTTATCTCAGCTTAATGGAGAAGGTTTGACAGCATTCCCTAGTACTAGAACAAGCTGCACTGAGCTCCAGAAATCCTAGAAGCTCTAGCAAAATTTTCATATACAAGGCATTTGGTTACAAAGTTCGTAAAATCCTTGCTGCCTTTATTATGCTTTTATTTACTTTGATGCACATATATATATATTTACATATACCTACAGCAGATTATGCATTAGTTCAAAATAACTCCTCAGCCAATTCAGTAATGTTTTGATGTGTTCAGTGGCTTAATTATACCTGTTCACATAAAACAAGTGCATATGGAAATCCTTACTATAACATTGATAATGTTACTAGCAATACACCAGGGGTAAGTGTGTTCCTGGGGAACTTTGTGGTTGGCTTTTTGTTCTAGTGGATAGCCTCCCCGTAATAATAGCTCATTTCATCAGTACGGAGGCCATAAACATCATTGTCCACCTTCTACAGTTGGGGACACTGAGACATTGGAGGGAATATGACATGATCAAGGTGACCCAGTAGGTCAGTGGCAGAAATGGAACCAGCTCTCTTAAGCAGTGCTATATCCATACTGGATATACTGAGAATCAGCCCCACTATTTTCTGGTTCTACTCTGACAAGGGACACACTGACATTCCTGCATGGGCAGCTCTAGCCAGTCTATGTACTAAGCACACCTCTTAGTTTGCAGTCATCCACAGTGAACAGTTCCTAAACATTAGTCTGTCCTAGATAAATGCCTGTTGTGCCTAATATTAAAGAAAAGCTGGCTGTGCACTCTGTAAACTCCCTAGAAAAGAAGGCACCTGAATTGGCAACATTCAAAAAGTACTCTCTCTCTCCAAAAGCCATTGCAGTTGAGTTCAGGGAAAGTAATGGGAGCTCTCAGAATGTCTCTGGGGTTCATCCTCTCCCTAGAGTTGGGAGTTGCTCATATGATTATGTGGGGCCTGTCTGAATTTATTCCAAAGTACCTAGGAACAACTCACTGGATAATGTATCTAATGGCACAGAGGAGAAACATTATGTAGTATTTGGGACATAGACAAATTATGCTTCGGAGGCTGCATATCTCACCTTCTGCATTACAGTGCTGTAGAATCTCTTTGATCCAAAAGTACCATAAGAGGAAATTACTATTTGGGTATATTTGCTTGACAAGAAAAGATCTGATGGTCCATGCATACCAAAATTTAAAAGTGAAATTAATGAGGGTTTAACATGTAGAAGTACTGTAGGGGACAAGCAGCAGTTGAGGAGTACGAAACAAGTACTCACTGTGGTGATAACTCACTTCCACAAACAGTCCTACTGGTTATTCATACAAATCTGTAGAAATTTGCTAATGGCTCATTAGAAATGATCTAGGGTGAGGATTTGTCTTTAGAAGGTAGTTGCCTCCCAAAATGTGGCTTCATTTGAGATTGTTAGCACTCATTCACAATACAAATTTCACTTTAAACAGTAATTTGATTTAGACAATGTTTACTTGGTACTGCTTCATGTTTCCTTGCCACATCAGTTAACTTGATCTTTTTTATTTTTTACACAGGTCTAGCTAGCTAATAGGAAATATGGATGATGATTGAAATCAAAAAGAACATAGACAAAAATGTCAGAAATCTGAATACGACCCATTAATTGGCTGTAAGAATACTGTATATTCAAAACCTTACATTTAGTAAAGCAGATACAGAAAATGAAAATGAGGATGCTTTGGTGTGATACAGATTTTGGAATTCATTGTATGCATGCTTTCCCCCCCCCCCTTCCTTTTTTAATTAAAAAAACCCTTCTCTACAAAATAAAGCATGGTGAACATGCTTAATGCATCTTCTGTGCTAATTGAAAAAACAGGTAATTTTCCCAAGAAAGATAAAATGCACTAACAAATTTTAAGTGCATACTTTTTTTAGCTCTTGGCTGTGGCAGCCTTTGCTATATTGACTGTGAAAGATGCTGCATAAGAAGTATCTAATTGGTGCAGAAATAAAGGGTATCGTTATCTATATCACTGTAGGGTATCAATATCTAACAATTTGAAAACATTCCTTATAATTGTTCATGAAGTTGTTTAATAAATTTAGAAGCCCAAGCTTTCATTCAGCAAAACACATATGCAAGCAGCAACATAAGAGAGAATATGACGTGAATGACAACCCAAAACTTACTGTTCAGTATAATTTATGTTGCTGCTAGAGTTGAATCTTGTCATATGCTAATTTACAACTGAAGCCAGCGAGAGATTTGCTTTTCCAAGAACCACACAATGAGGCATGTGTAAGCATATACCTCCATAGGTAGTCAGTTTCTTATGTGCCTGTCATTTATTCTGATCTAGTGATGATCAAAATAAATGATAAATCACTTAAGTAGTAGGTATAAATAAAGCATATCAGCCTTTAACATAGGTGTTCACTGTTTCTGTTTGTTTCTCTTTCAGAAGTCAAGGAAATTTTTTCCTATCACGTTTGTCGGCTCAATCAGTTGGATTGCGTTTTTTTCTTACTTAATGGTCTGGTGGGCACATCAGGTAAGAAGGTGTTGCACTGGTAC
>PTFA01000709.1:34222-51778 GCA_003342895.1 Casuarius casuarius | reverse complement strand
CCGCCCCCCAATAAAAGCTGCAAACAAAATGGTCAGAAATGTTTTCATTTCATCCGAGTGAGAGCACAGTTCTGCTGCCTTGGACCAGGGAAAGTAGGAGGTTTTTCAGTTGGTTTAGTGTTTAATGTGTTTATCTCCTCATCATTGAATAACAGGCACCCTTCAGCTCCTCCATCTTTCTCCCTTGTCGGTGATGTAGGGGTCGCCGCAATCCTGTGCACCGGGGAGGAGTGGACACTGCCAGTGACAACCCTGCCTGCCAAGCACAATCATTTGCTGTAGTCTCCGTAACTTTGACCCTCCTCTAAAATAACATGGTGTGTTTGGGGCTGAGTTGGTTGGTTGGTTTGCGAGTGTTTTAAGATGTTGGTATGCATTTCCCAGCAGAGGAGAATTTTTAGCTGGCGGGAGCTCACATTAATTAGCATGGGGAGCTATTCATACACGCAATGAAAGGAGCAGACAACGCGACAGGGCGAGCCTTCCATCTAGGAGTTTGCCCGGGGGGTGTGTGTGTGGGGGGGGGGGGTCAGCTCTCTGGGTTTGGGAACTCATGCTTAAAACCATGCCTAAGATGTTGCCTGCCTCTGTGGTGGCCGGGGGCAGGGGGCATTTCAGATGCTCGAAGATCAGGGTTTCCTTTGAATAAGTTGTCCTGGGAGATTCACCCAGTCGTGGAAGTGTGTTTGTGCTTGCTCGTGAAGTGCACATACATGGAAGTATGTACCACCCCCAATTGCAATGTGGGTGTGATACAAGCACCTTGCAGACATAAAATATACTGTTTAACTGGTGTGCTCTGCATGTCAGCACATAGGAGCGCTTTTGTGCATACGTGAATATTGCTGTTATAGCACATACATAGACCTAATCATATGTGCGTTAGGCGACTGCTGTATATATGGGCGAGAGCCTGTCCGCCCTATCTATGCACAGACACACACAATATACACGTTGCAGTATGTGCACACACTCACATACCCATATAGCGCACATCTACGGCATTCCTGCCTCTCGTGTATTTATAACAGATATGCAGACAGATATAGGATGGGCTCTCCTGATCTGCATATACAAGGAATAATATACAGCTGAGGTTTTTATTTCATCCACACACGAGACCCCGTCCTGTCCCTCCCATCCCATCCTGCTGAGTCTGGGCTGGCAGGAACAGAGAGGGAGGGAGGGTGTGTGTGTTTTGGGGGGGAGGGGCCAGGGGCAGGGCTACTCGTGTGGGTAACGGAAGGTAGGAGTGTGTGTGTGTGTGTTATTGCACACTTCCTGTGGTATATTTATGACCAGGGCTTCGATTTCCGGTAGCTGATACGAGCTCTGTGTGTGTGTGTGTGTGTCTCTCCCCGAGAATTTAATATCACCGTGCAGAGGAGGAGAGGAACTTTGTAGACACATACGCACAGTGGGGGCTGGTGGAAGAGGAAGAGGACAGAAGAAGCCAATGATTGGGGGATCAGAGACACTTCCCCTTCCCCCATGCACAACACACCTAATAATATAGTAATCCCATCATCCAATAGACCACAGACTTCCCCCTGCCCCATATTCCTATGGACAGACACCTGCAGGTAGGTGAAATACCAGGGAAGACTGCGTGTGTGGTGTGTATGGATTTGCCTATGGGGGAGGGCTTTATATTCAATGTATCTCTCTTTGTGTGTAGGGGAGGAAAGGCTGTTTATGAAACCTATGTGAATAGACACTCAATATCCTTGCCTTTGTGCAGGAGCAGTTATGAAATATCAGGGGTATGCGTGTACGCACAATGTATCTCTCTTTGTGCGAGGGTGATTGGGAGATAAATGGTTACTGAATAATTTGTGTATGGGAAGGGGAAAGTAGAGATAAGAGGAGTTATATGTTCAGTGTATCTTTTTGTGTGGGTGCGTGGAGAGATTAGTGGAGGTAGAGTGGAACAGAAGTAGTGCTGGCTGTGTTGCTTTTTATTAGACAATCATTATATTTGTGTTAATTTATTAGTGTACGAATACAGGAGCTGAACTCACCTTTCTGTCCTGTCTTCCCGTCTGCGTTTGGGGTGGCAGCATGTTTGTGTGTGTGTGTGTGCGCGCGCGTGCACGAGAAGGGCTGTGTGTGTATTGGGGGCGGGGAAATGAGTGGGGGAGATTAGCTGTGTGCCTGTCTTGGGGGAGAGAAATAGTTGTGTGAGGAGTGAGTACATGTGTTGCATGGAAAGGTTGTGTGTCTTAATGGAGGAATGGTTGAGTGGGGAAGGGGCTGTGTGTGTGTGTGGGGGGGGTTGTTGAGGGAGGTGTGGTTGAATAGAATTTCACATGTGTGTGTAAATAAAGGGACAGAGGCAGTTTCTGTGTGTGTATGAGATGGATTTGCAAACTACTGGAAACGGTTTTATTTCCCTGGTCACGTCCTCCTGCAAAAATAAACCTCTCTTTTTGACTCTCTGACCTAAAAAGAAGRRGGGGGGGGGGGGGGGGAGAGTGTGCTTGAGGGGGAAGAGTTTCCATCCCAGCCTTTTATTTTCCCAAGTGGGAGCAACTGTGGGAGCTAGAGAAGGCAAAGAATTGGGGACTTGGCTGTGTGTACACCGGGGAGGGGGCAGCTTTCTCTTCTTACTTAGTTTTGGCTGTGTTCTCTTACCCTTACTTACACTTAACACTTACTTACTTACACACGCATACACGCTCACTCCTCTTGGTGTATTATTTATTGTTTCTAAGGGGGAGGGAGGTAGGAAGGAGGAGCTGCCCTGTCTCTCTATGAGGCTGCGCATGGGAATGGGTGTTTGGTATCAAACCCATCCCAGGTTTGCTTGCTGGCAGAAGTCAGACCAGAGTCTCTAGGCTGAAATTCCAGAGCAGCGAGAGGAGCCTGCTTTGCTTTTGGATGGGTTGAACTTCTCAGGTTTTGTTGGTTTTGTTGTAAAATGACCTTCTGCTCACCTCTCACCTTTGCATAACTGGTTTATTTAAGTGAAAGCTAGCAAACTGTTATTTGTATATGTTTAGAAGTAGACATAGAGGTATCTGTGTATCAGGGAAAAGTCTAGACATGTTTTTATTAGGACAAAATATAACCTCTCTGGAAATTATAGGGCATTTAGATAAAAATATAATACTAATTGTGGTACCTTGAACATATATAGAAGCTATTAGCAGTTAAAGTAGATTTAGCTGTTTATCTTCAGAGTATGATCAATCATGCATTTACTTCAGTTTAAGTTTGCAGCTGCAGATATGGTTATATGGATGCAGTATTTAAATGGCTTTTTTTCCCCCAATTGTTGATTAATTCAGGAGCAGAATTCTGTAATCAGATTATATATTTTTAGTAAGCTCCATATAACATACATTGGAAATACTTCTTAAATGATTGCATTTCCTGCAATAAGGTCATTATGGAACATAATACTATTTGGTAATGAGCAGTCACTGTAAGCATTAAAAATATAACCCATCTCAAACTTGCCTTGTCAAAGAGACAAAACAGGAATGATGAAAGAAGCCAGAAAACTGTAAAACAAGTGGAGAAAGATGGTTAAGTGTAAAAGAAAATAATCATAGACTCACAGAACCATTCAGGCTGGAAGGGACCTCTAGTCCCTGGTCTCTAGTCCAATCTCCTGCTCAAAGCAGGGTCAGCTATGAGGTCAGACCAGGTCGCTTAGGGCTTTATCCAGTTTGGTCTTGAAATCTTCCAAGGATGGAGACTGCACAAGCTCTCTGGGCCCCTTTTCCACTGCTTGTCTGTCCTCATGATGAAAAAAGCATATCCAGTCTGAACCTCTCTTGTTTCAATTCATGCCTGTTGCCTCTCATTCTCCCACTATGCACCACTGTGAAGAGCCTGGATCCATCTTCTTGGTAACCTCCTCATAGGTATTGGGGGAGCTATTAGGTCCCTCCCAAGCCCTCTCTTCTCCAGGCTGAACAAGCCCAGTTCCCTCAGCCTCTTCTCATAGGGCAAGTGCTCCGGCCCCCTGACCATCTTGGTGGCTCTCCACTGAACTCGCTCCAGTTTATCAACATCTTTCCTGTATTGCAGGGCTCAAAACTGGACACAGTATCTAGATGTGACCTAATGACTGCTGAGTAGAGGGGGATAATCACTTCCCTCAATCTACTGACTATGCTCCTGTTAATACAGACTAGGATGCTGTTGTCCTTCTTTGCTGTCAGGGCACACTGCTGGCTCATGTTCAGGTTGCTGCTTACCAAGACCCCCAGGTTATTTTCAGCAGAGCTGCTCCTCAGACAGTCAGTCCCCAGCCTGTATTGATGCCAGGGGTTCTTCCTTCCTTCCCAGGTGCAGGACTTGGCATTGGTCCTTGTTGAATTTCACAAAGCCCATTCCTCTGGCCTGTCTAGGTCCCTCTGAGGTAGCCGGGACCTCAAGTGTATTGGCTTCCAGGTAGGTGTTCAGAAAGTCCCCCAGGGATCCCTTGTTTCATCAGATGTATATATAATCCTTTGGCCTTCATCTGAGTATAGCAACCACCACCCTCTTGGATGTGGTCTGAGTTACAAGTTACACATTTCGTTGTTAATGCCGGTGTGCTGGTGGCCTTGGACAGATTTTGCAGACTGAGTTTATCAGTTCTTGCAGATTCAACAGAACCACTAGTTTCCAGAGTTTATCAGTCCTTGGGAGACTTTCACATGCTACTTCCCAGCATGTATTTTTCTCCTCTTTGGCCTGCTCTTTTCTGGTAACTATTTCTCCATCCACACCAATAGGTACCTATAGAGCTCATTCACACACACATACTTGCACAGAAGGGGCCTTTAATGACAACTGAGGCAAAGAAGACAGTGAGTACCTCAGTCTTATCTGTGTCTGCTGTCACTAAATTACCCACTCTACTTAGCAAGGAGCCCATATTTTCCTTGTTTGGACTTTTACTACTAATGTAGTGGTAGAAGCTCTTCTTGTTGTCCTTGATGTCCCTTGGAAGTGTCAACTCAAGGTGAGCTTTGGCTTTTCTAACACCATCCCATCATGCCTGGGCAATGTTTCTGTATTCCTCCTTTGTAGGCTGTTCTCGCTTCTACCTCCTGTATACTGCCTTCTTGCATTGGAGCTTGGTCATGAGTTCCCTGCTTAGCCAAGTCAGTTTCCCGATATGTCTGTTTGTTTTTCTGAGCATTGGGATGGACTTCTTGCCCTTGGAGGAGGTTGTCCTTAAAGACCCACCAGCTTTCCTGAGCTCCTTTGCCCTTCAGAGCTGCCTCCCATGGGATCCCACCTACCAGTCTCCTGAATAGGACGAAGTCTGCTCTCCTGAAGCCTAGTATCTGTGCTCTGTTACTCTCCTTCCTCATTCCCCTCAAGATTTTGAGCTCCACTATTTCATGGTCACTACAGCCAAGGCTGCCATTGATTACCACATTTCCAACTAGTTCTTCCTTGTTAATGAATAGCAGATCCAGCTGTGCATTACCCCTGTTTGGCCCATCTAGTACTTGGATATATAATAATGAAACATTTTGTAGTGGAAAAATATATCAGCCCTTCTATAATTTAATTTCAGCTGTTAAAAGTAGAAACTCTTTCCAGCCAAATGAGTAACTGTGACACATATGTTAAAACTCACCTTTTATCTACAGTGCTAATGGTTATAAATATCCCCTGAATGTAGTTGGCAATAAGTAGCACTAGATGCAAATTAATGTTGTTTCCTTCAAAAAGAATTAAGATGATCTGTTAAAGAAAATAAAAAATACAATGAGTAAAAATAAAAGGTTCTCTATAAGGTTCATTTTCAATATCTGATTTTTTAACATATGAAGTTTGCTTTTGCCTGTTTTCTCTGCCATCCCCCCACTATCCTTCTTAGAGATATAATCTCTGTGAGTAGTGCTGTAATGTTAGAATTGTGATAGATGCTAAGGTTTGACTGTGAACCACTAAAAATAATAGATTTTTCTTCTGTTGATTTGAAGAGAAACAGGATCAAGCCCTTGGTAAGTATGTTAACAGCAATGAGAATTTGCATAAACTAAATTTTACATCCCTTTGATGTTTTTTTTGGTTGCAGTTTTTCAGACCAGGGATTAGGTTTATTTTTTCTTAACTTTTTCTTTTTTAAACAAACTATCCTAAAAAGCTCATTTTAGGACAGGGGTGACCATTTCTTGTTTGCCCTGGGCTGCCTTTGTTCCCATCTATATAATTCAGAGCTTAGACCAACATGGCCACATTTGTGTGGTGCTGCAATTAAACTAATAACCCCTGCCAGCACCACTTTGGGTGTGCATACATGCCCCACAACACATGTGTATCAGTTCAGTCAGCTGGCCTGAATTAGTAGGAGCCAAATAAAAATGTCTTGGGGGCCAAATCTGCCAGTTGTCTAAGGCTGATTTTTTTTGAATGTGATTTTAGGCATGGATGACCTATTTTTACCCACTTTTAAAGCCACACGAAAATAAATTTCAGAAGTCAAACAGTTCACATACTTACCTGCAGTCCTTTGCTGAATCTGCTACACAACCTGGATAAATAATACCCATGCCCCCTCTTTCCTCCCTGCCTGTGGCATTCAGCAATAATATATTTTTCAACATTGTGCTGAAGTTTATCTGCTTTTTGAAATCTTATAAAAGGTAAACTAAGTGAATTGGTAGTTTACATACTTTACAATGAACAAGCAGTAGAGGGATAAGACTTAACAAAGAAACATTGCATAAACTAAATATTAACAGAAAGTTTCAGATGGATGATAGATTATCTTGGGTGCAGTTTAAACCTTATGTGACATATATAGCATAGTTATTCTTTCTAGTGTTGTCAGTAACTCAATTCTTATCTAAACAGTGTTACACAGGTCTTCTTTGTATTCTATTTAAAATAGCTAATTTCCATAAAATAATCTAAATCTTATGCAAAAACTGTAACACCTTCACTACTTCTCTAGCTGTTAATAGCAAGCTGATTTTTCTTAAAAGGAAATATACAGTTGTCTTGGTCTTTTTGTCATCTTCTATTTATTCCTGTATTAGTGTATCTATGTGCTGGTGGTTTTCAATATACCTATACTAGAGTAGGAAGTTTCCTACAGCTGAATTTATTGGAAATGACAAAAACACAGTATAATTCTTTTATTCACGCAATGATAATGTATTTATAGTCACTGAATTTGGAAAGCATTAGTAGTTTACTTTGTTAGCATTTCATATCTGGCAATCATCAGATGCACCTTTAGTAAAATGGACATTGAATTTCATCTTGATGTTAGTTTAATTAGGCATTTTAAATGAGTAGCATTGCAAATCATTTCAACTCAATGGAAAGTTGGAGAGTTTTAGCAATGCAGTCTCTTGATATTTCCAATCTCTTGATATGCCTCTTTACGTTCCATATATGTCAGTTAGTTATAATCCAGAAGGAAGGGGTGCGCTCTAAGGATCTGAGCACAGGACTGGGAGCCAGAAGATTGTAATCTCAGTTGTAGCACTGATTTCTGCTTTGCCACTGTTTTTCTTCATCTGTACTATTGAGGTGATAATCCTTCCTTACCTAATTCACAGAAGTGGTGTGAAAATTAGCTAATGTTTGTAAGGCACTTCAAAGAAACATATTTGGAAATTAATCCTCTGTAGGATTATTATGCATCTCGTAATTCAAGTATAACTAGCTGAACATAAGGCTTTGCTTTCAAATGCTATTGCCATGTTGCTTTTTGCAAAGTAAAATAGGGTGAGGTAAAGGTGAGAAAGAAATGAACCACAGTGATTTTAAAGGAGTGCAAATTGTCATCAGTTTTATCTGGTTCTTTTTTATGAAAGATGTTTAAACTGAAATGTTTCCTTGATATATCTGCATAATAGCTCAAAGGAACATGAAAGTGTTCTATATTATTATTAATAATGATAATAACAAATATCTATGGAGCATAACTGCTTCATCTTCTTTTACTTGACCTTGGGTCCGATTTGTTGATTTATGAACTTTATTTACCAGCAAAATTGGAGAATTGGAGAATTCTTATGCAAAACAGAAATTATCATGTACCAGTGCTCTATTTTATTTCCCAAGTAACAAATATACTTCACAGATTCCATAATGAGACCCTTGGYTGGCTAGTKATRRTRTAAATTTTYYTKKTTTGRTAATTCTGGGYCCTGAAATAAATAAAAGGTCTTGTTTACATGACTGTTTCAAACTCAAACAGTCAAAATCAGAATGGAAATAAAAAATAGATGTCTTCAATACTGTGGGAATTTATTGTATTTTATTATAAGTAATTTATACATATGTTTTCATTTAAGTAGCTATCATGCAATAATATATTTTTGTTTGAGAAGTGTTCAGGGACAAGAATATATCCTTAACTTGGGTTTAGGTTGAGCTTCATATATCTTTCCCAAGGTTGATTATTACATGTGTAAAGAAATAAGTTATTTTGCATCATTTGGAGGCTATTCCATTGCAGGTGTTCTTACATTCTCCAGTGCACTGATTTTTATCTCTTTTTTCTTATCATATTGCTGAAGAGTTCCTTCATACTATTCAATTCCCTTTTCCTTGTCTAACAGCAAGCAACCTGTAAGCTGTTATTCACTTGAGTAATCTTACTCTAGTGAGGAATGAAACTGACTCTGTTGGAACCAAGCATTTCATTATTTTAGTCCTCTGAAAACTTGCATGATTAGAAATTCTTTTGTGAATAGGAATTCACAGGATTAGAGTCATCATATTTTAAGAGAGAATGTTGTGACCTTTCGAAAGGTTTTTCTTTCCTACTACAAGAATTACAAAGTCCTTATAATCTAAAAAGGTCATTGCATCTAAAATATTTTACATATGATGTTTATAAATAATACCTAAGATAACTGGAAGAGATAAGAGGAGGGAGGGAAATGGTTCCTCTGTCACCCCCCCATTTGTTTATATCATGAATTTCACAACTCTTTTTGTACAGTTAGTTCTATTGTTTTCCTCTTTGTTGTTCATTAAAGTGAGCCTCTCTAGTCTCTGGGAATTGTCAGGTAAGAAAAAAACATTTTTAAAATCAGGAACATAGACTTGTAAATATATACTGTTGGGCAGACATCTTATCCAAAGACACTTGTAGTTTATTTTTGGAAGCTGACTAGATTTGTAGTTGGTTTCTTTTTTCAAATGAGCAGCACCACAGTTTTAGTCTCTCTATCTATGAGTCCAATCAGTAAGTTTTTAACAAAAGAAATAGACAAGAAAAATCCATTACTAAAATAACTTCTATAGCAGTTTTATTCAGAATATATGTAATTTCTGTGGCAATTGTATTTATTATTTTTCTTCTGCATGGTTTTATTTTCATACTTTTATGCTAGAGAGAGAAGAAGAATCATTGAAGATTTAGTAGCTTAAGTTGAAATGCTTTCTTTGCCTGTTCCAAAAGCAGTCTTTAAATAAGAGGTGATGTACTTAATTGAATATTTCAAATCATGGATTAAAGATTGTAGATCAATGTAAAACCCAGAACAAAAGTATTTGGAGCAGGTAGCAGGTGAGAAAGCCAATTGAAATAGAAAGCTCCAGTAGAAAGCTCTAAAATGACTGAGACCCAGACCCATCAAAATGTTTGGACTCTTAATTTTCCATTTATTTCCTTTTTATTTTAGGCTTAGAGTCATTTTTAAGCCTTAGTCCCCTGTGTATGAAGGTGTGCTTGTCTATGAACAAGGAAACTGCAGTTTTTAAAAGGTGATGTTGGGTTCTATTGTTTTGGCTGCAGGTATCATATGGTTTTAAATTTTTTGTTTGGTTGGTTGTGGGGTTTTTTTGTAGATAGTTAGAGTTCATAGAATGCCACTATTGAGCCCAGCTATTTATTGGCTATGAGTTGTATAACTGTCAGTCAAAGCTAAGATGGGGCTATTTTGGAGGGGCTGACTTCCAATTTATTTACTTCACCCACATGCTTAGTTTTATCAGTGTGAGCATTTCCACTGACTTCCATAGGACTACTCATTCATGAAGTTAATGGATGGATGTAAACTTCCACAGGGTCGAGGGCTATGGATTATGAGATGTTTTGGGCTGTTAGTTATTATAAGCTTGACTAGTGCTTGATGCAGTATGATCAGTGCTTCTAGGAACAGCATACTCTTTGCAAAAGTTGCAACTGAAAATGTCAAATATTTTCAAGAATTTCAAGAAATTGCTTTTTTTTTAAAATTTCAGTATCAATTCCTTTTTAAAGATGTGTGCTTTGATTTTAAAACCCTCATGCATTATTCAGAATCCAAATTCTTTGCTCGCTTTCTTGGACCTGCAACTGAAACTAACCAGAAATGGCCCAAAAGAAGCCAAAACGATTGATGTATTTTGATTGCTCAAGATGAGCCAAATAAAGTGGTCAAACAACATAATAGTAGAAAGACAGGTATTCTAGAGAAGGTGTCTGATTTACTGGGTGGAGAAGCTGTGGTTCTGCTGGGATCTGTTCTTCATACAGTTCTATTCAGTATTTTCATTAATGCCTTGGCAGAAGGAATAATAATAATAATAATAATAATAATAAAAAAAATCTTGCTCTACACTCTTCCAAACTATAGAAAATGTGGAAACAGTTATGATTTCCAGCTAATCCCCCAGCTCTGTTGAATCCTGAATCATTTCCTTATCAACCCAAGTGACACCCACCAGCTATTCAGGCTTAACATTTCCCTCTCTGATCTCCAAAAATATAGACAGCTATTGTGGAATCAAACAACAGTTAAGAAAACACATTGTCTTTATAATGAATGAACAGCTAATATCCACCAGCAGTTTGATAATGTCCAAAGCTTCTTGGTATCAAGTCACATTTTGATGCAGATTCTGCTTACAAATTTAACTTAAAAATTAGCATCCCAAAATCAAGACATGCTAAAAACCTCATATAAATAACTTATTTGTGTCAAAATATTTTTCAGGTAATGCTGTTCTCTCCATTCAACTTCTCTTAATAGCAGAATATACATAAGAACTCTATTAAAAACACATTTTCAATAAAATGTATATTATGAATTAAATAGCATAGGTATCCCCCTACTTTTATCTGACCTGATGCATATCAAGCTGAAAGCCAGTCACATTGCTAAATGTTTGTTGAATGGGCAGTGTGAATTGATTGAAATACTGATGATTGATGAGTATTATTTTGATGGGTAGAGCTGACCAGATACTCAGGCTATACAAAATTTGGCTTGATTTCCAGGGAAAAAAGAACTTTTCTCTAGGGGTGAGTGAAGAAAGCCAAAAAGGTGTGTTCTCATGTATATGTGGATTTCTTCCCTGTCTTTCATTGGTTATACTTACTTGCTTAAAGGCTCCATCCTATAAAATATTGGGCATTCTGGCCTAATCTAGCAAAATGCAAAAGAGTGCCTTTCACTTTAAGCATGAGTAATCCCCCCAGAATCAGCACTGTCTATCTAGTAGCACTAGTTAAGTAATGTTTGTGAATTTTAGTAAACAATTTAATCAGTGCATTTTTTCCTTTCACTTTCCCAAATTATTTGTGAATATGTTTTCCATTCTGCTACCTCTAGTATCCAGTTAAAATAGTTTGTTCTGAAATATGAAGACTCTAATCACACTATGGAAGAATACAGTAGGCCTTCCCAGTAATGCATCATATGTCTGGCATAGACAAAAAATAAAAAGGTAAATTTGACTTTACAGTTTCATTTGGACTGCAAGAGAATACGTTTTACTAAGCATTGCAAATTAGTTTTCTTTGAAGCTGTTCCACATGATAATACAACATTATTGGAATATAGAATCAGACAATTTATATAGAGGGTGGTTACTCACCAGACTCTTAATTTGTAAGAAACATTCCACGCTTTAACTGAGTTCTCTTAAATGTGCTACATCTGCTTTAATATGCTGTATTTGCTGTATACATATGCACAGTCTCATAAGAATGGTTAAAATTTGCTTTTGTCTAGCTGGGAGTCAAGGAGAAATAGCATCTTGGAGCCATACAGCACTATTAACCATTGTAAATTTGTTTCATTTTTGTATTAACATCTGATACTTTCCTGTTTTAGAGAAGATGTGTTGGGATCTGTTTTAGAGGAGACACATTAGTGTCTTGAGAAAGGTACCTACTATGGTAGGTAGCAAAAAAAAGCAGAGGGCAAGGGAAAAGCTATCCAGCATTGTCTAATACCCTTCAGTGAATGCAGCTTGCTCTGAGGAGGACCGTGAAACTCATGCACTCCCCTGTATCTGCATCATGCAAGCTACCTGACATGCCCGTACAAAGAAAAATGCCTGCTTTTTGCTGACAGAAAAGGAAAATTAGTCTTTTCTTTTCCTCATGGAATACATTTACTTGTTACAGTGGGGGAACACGCAATAAGCCAGGCAGATAAATAATGAATATGCATACCCTGGGGTTGGACATGACATTTGTTCTAACATAATTCTGTTTTATTCTGCTTTGCTTTGCATTCATAAGTGTGACCACAAGGCGGGCAAGAGAAGGTCGGATACTGGCGAAGAGAGACACTCAGAGTTCGTGAGGGGTTAAACAGGATAGATTTAATAAAGGAATTGCACTCCAAACTGCACGGGGAGCCCCGGGAACTGCGCTGGGGGGAGGGTTCACTGATGGGAGGCTACTGGACACACGGGTCGGACACCCAGGCGGGAGTCACCTCGTTATATTCTAAGGGCCCCTTAAATCTACTAGAACTATTTCCTTATCTCAGCTGTGCTAACCTTGAGTAGCTACTGTCTGGGAAGCAGCTAGACATTGTTGGCAAAACAGAATATGCATGCCTGGCCCTGATGGGAATTTGGTCAGTGTGTAGTTTCACACGCTGGGCCTGCTACCACGTACTCTGCCAGTCACTGACTCCTCGCCAGATCTTCTGCAGGTGTTCTCACTACAATAAGGGACTCCACAGTGCATGCTGGGGATAGAGTGGGCTGGGAGTGGCATGTTGCAGACTGTTGAGGAGATAAGTTTTTCAGGAACTTTTGCTGCTGTGAGTGAAAACCCATGGCCTGTCTGGTTGCTAGCTTGTTCTTCACAATTAACAGAGAAACTTGGCTAGAAAATACCATAGAGGATAAGCCTTGTTTTTCTGTCTTAAGGTTGACTTGAGAAATTCTACAAGCATTGCAAATTTAATCCTAAAGATGTCTGTGCATGCACAGCTCACTGAAACTCTCCCACTCTGCTGTCTAACATGAATAGCATGCACAAGTCCATTTCATTTGTTCCAAACAGAATTCTCTACTGATTTTGAGACTGTGCTGCCAGTCAAATAATGACATTACTGATGTAAGTCTTGGTTATATTGCTCTAAGTGAGCATAGAGTTTAGCCTAGTGTCAACTGAGAGTTGCAAGAGCCTCTCATTGCAAGAGAAGTCAAGTGTGTTCATTGTACATCCCTCAGAATCTGGTATTTTTCTGATATAACTTCCATTGACTGTGAAATACATGGTTGTAGTACATGACATAAAGATGCAGGGGCTAGATTTAGGGAGCTCCACAAGGGGGGGTGCTAGTCAGTCCCTGTCTACAGGACTTCCTGAGCCACCTTTTACCAGTATAAGTGGAGAAAATGAACCTAGAGTTTCACTGCATATCCTCCTCCTCTCCCCACAGAGACGACCTACAGCAGTCTTAGCTAAATGGCTCTGCTCCCACCTTGAGGGTTGGGATGGAAACTTCTGTCTTGTGCTCTCTACAGCCAACAAAGTCTAATACTATTGGGACTGTGCTTTTTTTTTTTTTCTCTTCAGAAGAGGGAGGACAGTCCTGTGGTTAAGGCACTGGACTTGAGCCAGGAATGAAATCCAGATCTTAACTTCTACCAGTCTCTCTGTATTGTCTTAGGCATGTCACTTATCTCTCTGTGCCTTTGCTCTGTGCCTAATGATAGAATCACTAGCATTTTTTGAGGCAATCAGATGCTCTGAGGAAGCATTTGGAAAGTTATGGGCATATGTGAGCCTTGCTGAAGCTGGTAGTGAATATTTGAGTTAGACAGTTGGGTAAAGACTGATTTTTTTTAGTAGTCATTATTAAAATTTGTCTTTAGCTTTCTTTGAATACAGTTGCTAAAACATTATAAATGAAGAGGGTCATGTTGTTGCTCTGCTTCACAATATCACTCTGTTTCCAGCAATATCATCACTACTTCTGTTCTTTGTGGATGTTTGCTTAAAATATATATATATTTTTTTCATGTAAATAGCTAACTGTGGTTACATTGACACTATTTAAACTAAGTATTGTATACATTTATGAAATTGGAATAGTTGCACTATTTCAATTTTCCTTAATTTAGATAAACCCTTAGTGAGAGGTCATACACATCAAAAATACAAACCAACGCTGGAACAGTAAAATCTCTCAAGGAAAAAAGTTGTTCTCATGTGCTTGTGAGGAATACCATAGTATAATCCATATTGTCTGGGGTAGGAACTGACAGCATTAGTTTTCCACAAAACAGGAAGAAGGGAGAATTTAGCCTTTACTACTTGTATGTACATCAGCAATAGTATTCTTGTTTTCTTTTTCATAAATCATGTGCAGATGTTCATTTTTCCAAAACATGTATAAAGAGAAAGACCAGGGAAAACATCTTGCTTTCAGGCTGTATGCATCCCTGTTATTGTAATCCCAAAATTAGAGAGGGTACACACACTTGATTGTGGACTCAGAAAATCATATATTTTAAAGATCCTCCAAGCAGGTAGTACATTTACCCATTAGGGAATGGTTGTTAGCTACGAGCTGTGGCAAATACCGGCATCTTTAATACAGTGCAGCTTTATATTCAAACCATCCTGTGAAATGGTGTAAAGAAAGAGCCAAATTTGGATCCGACTTCAATAAAAACCACAAAAGAATCCAACTTTGATAAATAAAACCCCTGTTAGCTAGGAAAAGGCTAGTTTTTTTCAAATGTTCAACACATTAAAATCACATTATCACATCATTAAAACACATTATTGTCAGGATACTTTTCAGAAATGATTTTCCAGAAAACATGCTTTTCCTTTAAAATGCCCCTCCTCCAGTGGATTCAGAGCTAGTAAAATATGAAAAGTGAATAATATTGACTGGAGGCTTCAGTAAAGCTCCCTACTCCTTTCTGGTAACTATCTCCGGATACCTTCCCAAGTACTGATCTCTCTGTCATATTTGAAAATACCAAGGTACTTATCTAGATGTTGCCGTTGATGGAGTCCTACTAAAAAACCTTGTACAGGCACTATTAATACAGAGGTTTTACCCAAACAATCTTTCAGAGGAGCTTTTTAACTGTTCTGGTAGTTGTCAGATTCAGAGTTCCTAAGCACTATCATTTCTGCCTTCCCAGTGCAGCCTTTATCCTGAAGGCTTAGCATCAGATACTAGATGTATCTGAGGAATCCTAATTTGTTTATTGGAAGGCCAATTCTGACAAAAAAGAAGCGAACTATGGACACTTTGTTTTGGCTCAGAAAGAATGTGTCCTCATTTTCACTTCACCATAACTCACTCTCAGGAGTGACATCATCTTTTTTATAAAGCATAGTTTGAAATAATTTATAGTGTAGGTAAGATTTTTCTAGTGCTTGTGAGAGATGCTAGATTGATAGAAATGGAGAGTGAGGTCTTATACTTTTCCACTGGAGTCTTTACACCTTTAACACATTTGCATTTCTATCTGGTGGGATCCCCTCTGAGTAGTTCACATCTTAAGTCCATCTATGCTGCAGGGGTACCTGTGTGTTCTAATGAATGAATTGAAATTCCAAGGGAAAATTCTAGCCTGGAACCAGCATGTGAGATGTTTCTGTTCACTCCAGAAAGGTTGTTCCCCAGAACCATAACACATCTCTATAACTGTATTTGAATACAGTATCTGTTTTCATACATCATTTACAAAATTCTGAAAAGAGCTTTAAAAAAACCTGGCACCCTTACCCTTTATAGAGCATTTAATTTTCTGAATGATATAGACTTTCATGAAGCTGATAACCCTGTGATATTCTTCAAAGTAAAATCCAATCAGAACCTTAACCCCCAGCCCAATCGAATCCTTTTATTTCTCAGACTACTGTAAGGATTTCACCAGTAAACTGTTTATGCTACTTGTTCCACACTTGCTGTGCTGACAGATGCAGTTGAAAGTATGCCATACTTAGGAAAGAGAGCATCTTCCCTGGAGGCTAGCCATCAGCTGAGGAGAAGCTGTGGTCTGATTGAACAAGTGTGGCAGACAATCATGAGATTTTTATGAATGGAGATCAGTATTGTGTATGAAGATGTTATTTTTCCTTCACCCCTTTCCAATTTCAGATAAGAACTCTTAGTGCCACTGATTATACTGATTGCAGGAGCTATAAATGTGGTTCATTATGGGTGAAATCCTGGCCTGCTATATTTAGTGGCAGAACTCCCACTGACTTCAGTAAGGACAAGATACAGGCAAAGAAGCATGGAGATATGCAAAAATAAAGGCACTTATCACCCAGAAATGGTTAAATAGATATAAAGATCAGGGTAATCTTAGAAATCTAGAGGTTGGAAATCAGCATGAAAGGTTTGTTTTATTCCCATTTTATATCCTTACTTATTTCTAAATCACTTATTGGGCTGCTAAAACCATGAACAAATAATACAAGATCACATAATAGAGAAGTAGTCAGTGGTTTTGTTAAGGTGAGAGGTTGCTTTTTCTCTTGAAGCCACCAGTTAGAATCTGTACAAAGCAGTAAGGAAATAGTGACAAATGAGCAGGCTTAGAGCTAGATAACTGGGAAGCACAGTGGCTGGGGTCTATGTCCAATGATAAAGCTGTGGATAGTGCAATCACCAAAGAGTTGGCCAGCCTGGTTCATGAACTCAAGTAGCAATAAAGGACATTGTCAGGGCCCTGAATGCACTAATAGGCCTTAATGAGCAGCCTCACCTGGGGCCTCCACCCACACCCTCTGCCCATGGGCCCATGAGTCCCATTTCAGCTCAGGCCTGGGCCTTCAGTCCCTGCCCAAGCTACATCATAGGTGTACCTATCTATAGCTCCATCACAGCCATGCCTGTGCTTGGCTATGGACCTTGTTGATCTGAACCCTGACCCATGGACTGTCTTCCTGGTTTGACCTTGGACCTGCCTCATCACTATGAACTTGCCCAACAGTCACTGGACTGTGTCCGACCCTGTTAACCCTCACTGGACCTGATACTGACTTGACTTCCTGGCTTGACCACAGACCTGCCTCATCACCATGGACTTGCCTGAGGATCCAGACTCTCAGCTGAACCTGGCTACCATCTCCAGCTCTGTCCTGCTTGCCTCACTTGAGTACTATGGGACTGGGCCCTGCTGGTGCAGCCCCTTCCCTGCCAGCCTTGTTATCATGCCTGGTTCCTGGCTCCCTGTCCCTTAGGGAGCAGCTGGCCCTTGCTGCTTCCTGACAGACATCTCTTAAGCCACAACAGGCTGAGAAAGGTGTCGCAGGATGACCGACTATCTTTACAGTCCCGGATCGTGAGGGTTTCATGTGGTGCGAGGGAGGGGAGGAGGGGAGGAAGGAGATTTACTGCGTGACTCCACAACTTATTTTAAAGATCT
>PTFA01000709.1:14122-33532 GCA_003342895.1 Casuarius casuarius | reverse complement strand
TGCCCAAGCAGGCCTTATCTCAAAGCCTTGACACCCTCCCTTTCAGAGAGTGAAGCACAGGAATGCAGACTGCTTGTAACTGGCACCAGATTGGCCGGGGGGCGGGGGGGGGAAGCTGGGAGCATCCCCCCACCGAAGGCCTCACACTGTCAGCCCCACTAGCGGAAGATTCCTCCTATGCCTTTCCTAGAAGATCTGGATTTGGTAAACCTCCAGTAGGGAGGCCCTGCCCCCAGCCAGATGGGGGAAAAGGATGATGAAGAGGATAAAGAAGATAACCAGATTTACTAGACTCTGTGGGTCCAGTGGCCTGGCACACATTGACCCATAGAACATAAGCCTTGGTGGACAGAGGAGCTCAGTGCACCCTGCTCCCTTCCACCCTAGTGGAAAGATGTCAGTTATCATCAAAGGAGTCGCTGGAGGCCACGACAGTACCCACCTTTGCCCCAAGCTGTGGGTTCGGATATGTTTCATCAAAAACCATGTTCCAGCACACAGAAGGTGCTGATGGTACAGGAATGCCTCACTTCGGTTTCCCACCACTAATCTCAGATGCATCCCATTTTTGTGTATAGCCCTTAGGCTTCTTCACTGCCTCCTCACCTCCACTGTCATGTTTCCAGTGGAGCCACATCTCAGAGATTTCCCTATTGTGTGAAGAACCTCCCACGAGGTCCAAAGTCTCCCAAAACACCAGTGGGAGCAACTCTCATGCACCAGCAAGGAAAGGAAGTGAGGTAGCAGAGGTGGCCAGCTTTGTTTCCCAGGCTCATTGATGTTCATTCCTTCTCTACAAGGGATAAAGAAAGTGATTTGTGGTGGCCACTATTAACTGCTGTTGTTCCTGGGATTTGCATAGGCTCAGTGCTTCTTCTAGTGTGCATAACTTAGGGACTGTTCCTACTGCAGTATGGAAAATCAGCAAAAATTTTGCCTGCATGAAACTTAATAAGCCATGTCCTACAGTATAACAGGAAAGAAGAATTTTAAAGGGTCCTATTGTTCATTATGGTTTGGTCACTAAGTAGATCTCTTACGGCAAAATCCTAGTTCTTGATACAGGAAATATTAGGGTTGCTAAATCAAATGATGTTTCAGTTAATATATATACATGTCTCAAGGAATGGGTGTGCTCTGCACACATTCATCACTGGAGCAGTGGGTTGTAAATGAGATTGTAAAACCTAAGCATTTCAAGCCATCAAATCTGATTCTTAATTTAGAGTCCAGATAGTTGTAGTGAATTTCCAGCACCTAGAGATGATTCACACTGGATTAGGCATTTGCTATCTTTAATGCAGTTAAAATGCCAGTTATTCACACTGAAGATATAGTTCAGTTTTGCCAACTATTCTATGATTTCTGAGTACTCATGGGAGCAGGCTATTAAGCATAAGTCATTTTACTGAATCCTGCCAGTCTGAATGAAAGACTTAACCTTTAAAAAGTGATTTAGCGAATAAGAATGGATTGTCAACCAGCAACAAGCTGAGTGAGTGGAAAAGCTCGCCCTTCCAGAAGCCAATTCTTTCGATCTTTTTATGACAACTCAGTATAATCACCCCTCCCTTTCCTTCTTCTATGTAGTTTTCAAAATAAATGTCCAGGGTGAAAGATTTTTCCTCTGCTGAACCAGAAGAATCAGGGATGGAAGAAGGGATTGTTTTGCAGGCTGCTGTAGTTTCAGGATAATTTTAGTGCTTGTTGTTTTTTACACCCCTAAAATGAAGGGATCTCTGACAAGCCAGGCAGGACATGAAGGATTTTCTAGCTATATGCTGTGTCTTCCCTAGCATGAGTCTGCTCTGGAAAAGTGGCATTGTTAACTCCTGCTGTAATTTCTGACTCAAAGGTATATTTTCTCAATAAAAGATGTTAGTATTATAAAGACAACTTTTATCTGAGACAAGAAGTGACAGTTGCCCTGCCCTCCCAACTTCTGGTGGAAGCCCCATCCCTACTGGCAGTAACATGTCCCACTTGCACCAGGAGTCCCTCTTCTGGTCACATGGTCTGTGTACGCCACCTCTTTTTGCTCCCGGGGGTTGCCATTTTGTAAAACATCATACCCCATGTGTTCACAGACTGCCCTATGATTGGCTGGCCAGCCACTCCTTCTGGTTTACCCAGAAGTATACAAGAACAGGAAGTCCTTTTCAACCTACATAAACAGGGGCCACCATTTTGTTTCAGCCACTATTTTATGGTAGGGAGCCGCCATTTTGTAAACGTCATAATCCATGTGTTTTCATACTGCTCTGTGATTGGATGATGGCTGTTTCTTGACATGATCATACCCCATGGGTTTTCAGGCAGCCCTGTGATTGGCTGGCAGGACCAGCCACCCCTTCCTGTCTACCCTGGAAGCACATGAGAGGAGGAAGGTCTCTCTCACTAAATACACAGGTGCTGCCATTTTGTAAAACATCGCTACCCAGAAGTATGCCAGAACAGGAAGCCCCTGCCGACTGCATGCACAGAGGCTGTTGTGACTGCAAGGCGGGAAAGGGAGGGTTGGATACCGGGCCACCTTTGGATATTTTTATTACACAACACAAGAAAAGATGGACCATGTAAAGATAGCAGGTTTTAACATCAGATCCATATGGGAGCATGAGTCGGTCGCTATGACAAAATCAAATGGGGAGCTTGCAGAGTTCTTAGCCAGAACCAAATTGCCCACACTGCAAATCCCCAGAGATGCGCTGTAAGGGTGAGGCGGGGGCACCGCCTGGACTCCCAGCAGGGACCTATACACAAACACAAGGCATACGATGGTCGATATGGAGCATTTATTACCTCTGAGTCTGAGCGGGGAGTCCCCGACGTTTTCCCGATCGAGGCAATAATGTAGCGGGGGATCCCTGGCACCGCTGAGCATCGGTCCAGGGTGAGGAACACTGTGGGGGGGGGCACTAGATGAAGTTTTTATGTACCATACACATGCGCAGTAAGCATGTTGAGCTCATTGTTATTCTCGATTCAAGGCCCAGGTGCAGCGCCACCCTGGCACTGGCTCAGCCACGTGACTATGGGTCAACATGCCCTGTTGATGCTCCTTTTCCCACGGAACGGTCTGGCTAGCTTCCATCGTCTATCTCCTCGACATTCTTCCGCACTTTCCCTAACATGCGCTTTTTGGCAAGAGGACAAATGCCATTTGTGTGTATCACAAAGCAGCCCCTGATGAAAAGATACATTACTATGATTTTACTATGCCTTCATCAAACAAACAAAACAATACCCTCTTGGGCAGCCCAAAGTTATTTTTGAGAATTTTGACACCCTGACAGCCTACTTTGGGACTGTCAAAGTCAAGTCATACCCCTGTGCTGTACTTGTGCTGAAACCTGCCTGGCCCTCTGCACCCACAGGGATGAAGAAAGAGCCCTTGTGGGCACCCGGTCTTCCATGGAATTGAACGAGGCTCTCAAAAAGGGCTAGATGTGTGAAATCTATGAGATTTGGCATTTTGAACAGAGGGATAACAGCTTTTTCTCAGATTAAAAGTACAAGAAACTACACCTCCGCCAGGAGCAGGAAGCTTCAGGCTACTCAGCCTGGTGCACGGATGCTGGCAAAGAAAGCTAAATATGTTGAAGATGACAGGCAGAAAGAAGATGTTGTTTTGCAACCTGAACATATTAAGAAAAACCCTGCAAAATGCCAAATTACCAAACTGTTTTTAATTTCTCTGTGGGGAAAATTTGGACAGAGATCCAACCTCCCCAGCACCACCATTGTAAGAGAACCAGGTAAATTTTATGGTTAACTCTTTTCTCTGGCTTATGATGTGCCCTCCTGTGATTTTCTTGATGAGGATGTGGCCAGTGTCTTGTGGAAGGATGCCGAAGGTCATGTGACCCTGGAGCACAACAGTAACATTTTGTAACCTGCTTCACTACAGCATATACGTGCCTAGATCTTTACGATCTTTTAGATGCCCTGCAAGACCATTGCCTTTATCATGACAGAGACTCTGTGATATTCATGAGTTGTCCAGGTGACTGAAACCCCCCCATTCGGTGACTATTTAGGCAAGTTGACAAGCGAGTTGCTGCCAGATGGGCACATTACTGAGTTTGTGTCATCAGGTCCCAAATCCTATGGCTACTTGCAGTCTGGAGGAAAGTGTCATTTAAAGGTTAAAGGCATCACTCTAAATGCAACAAACAGGGAAAAGATCAATTTTGAGGCACTGAGGGAACTCATGTTGGATTATGGCATAAATCCAGACAGCGATGACCCTAAAAAGATCATGATAGAGCAGTGCTCTTTTGTCAGGAACAAGCAGAAGTGGGCGATAGAAACCAAGCCCCTCTGGAAGATGCAGAAGGTGGTCTATGACAAAAGCGTACTGACTAAAAATTTTAAAAGTATGTGCATTACAGGAAACTTATCATCCTTTACGTTGTCCAGAATGTTTTTTGCCAGGGTAAAAAGAGCCACACCATCTCCCTCAACACAAAATATATAGTGTTATTTAAGAACACCTGAGATAAGCTCCAGGTTGCATCCCTAGCCAGGCAGATGTATCCTGGAGAGGCCTGGTTCTTTTTAGAAGCATTTGAAGATACTGAGAAGGCACCATATGGGTACTTGGTTGTTATGCTTCTACACCTGAGGCTTTTAGGCTAAGAACTGGCCTTTTCCTGCCATAGCATCTGGCCATTTACATATTGGGGGAAAAAAAAAAAAAAAGAGACTGGTGCTCGTCAATAAATAGAGAGGAACTGGAGTGGCACCCTACATGTCTATTGGGGCAGACTCAGGAACATGATGTCCCACTGTCTGAAGAGTAACCTGTCCCTCCTGGAGCTGTTGATCTGGTCCTCCCCCATGGCAGAGGAAAGCAATACTGTGGACTGCTTCTGATGACCTGATAAAAGCCATTTCTGAAATTGCCCTGAATACCTTGAAGGGGAACGTTCCATTAACATCTCACCAGACATGCATGCTGAAAAAGAGCAGCAAATTCATTAAAAGCCTGAGTAGTAAAAGTGTGTTCTTCAAAAGAAAGAAGATGCTAGTGAAGCAAGCTGGTGGGTTTATCGGTCCTCTTCTCAGTTTTGCCCTTCCCCTCATCACAGGGCTTTTGGTAAAGCAGTGATGAAATATGCAGAAAAAAATGTATCTGGTGCCTGCAAATCACCTGAAGCAGCTATAGGTGACGCCATTACCCAGGGAAGACATTAAGGCTGACGCAGTCCACTCTGCATGCTGAAATGAGGGACCTTCTCCAGAAACCAGGCTTGATGGCCTACAAAAAAGCTAAGGTGTATACAGTCTCTCTTCAGAAGTACTTGGCACACGTGAAACAGTGATCAGGAAAGGGAGAACATAGCTCTTGCTTTTCCAGAACAAAGCAAGACAGACGCGGAAAAGCCCCTCAAGACTGCTGAGGACTCCAGCCCTGTTGTTCAGGAAGTGTTGGATAATGTGCATCCACAGTATAGGAAGAATGCACAAGTGCTCCTAGGTAAACTAGGGCAACACATAGTTCTTCTTGGGACAACTAGGGAAGTTTTGTATACAAAGGAGATGTCATCAAGGGGTCCAGCCTGCTGCATTTAGGCCAAGGCATCCTTCAGACTCATGCCCCTTCTAGCCTGAGAACACCTAAAGGCTGGAATGTTTTCATGAAAGCCATGCCTGCAGTGAATGTCCCATCTTCTGTCATGAGTAATACAGAGAACTGGGATCTCTTGGAACAACTAAAAAAGACTGAGAAGGACCAATAAGCACCACACACACCACCTAAGAAGAGAAAGATACCTAAAGCCCAGTGGTTCCCCCTGTAAAGTTTACTGTTGAAAATAAATATTCATAAAAACCTTTCAACTTTGTTGTCTGCAGTGTCCATTAAAAAAAAACAAACATGTTGGGGGAACGCAGGGGAGAATGGTTGAAGAACACTCACAGAGCCCTTCAGTTGGGTTGTAAGTTTTATTTACATGATGCATTTATGAAAATCATTACAAGAAATGCAGGTCTGGGTCTTTTGAAGCACATTTTGAGTAGCCCTGGTCACAGGGAAAGCTCCATTTTCATTTTTCACAAAATGCATCACCATCTGGTCATTTTGCACTAGATTGTTAGAATACAGTTTTAAAAGCTGTTCAAAAGGTAGCGCCTTGTTATGGTGATGTAGGAAAAAGATGCAGTGGTATCCACAGGTCGTGGAGAGGGGATGCTGCAGTTACTTCTTCTGGAAAGCAATATCCGTAGCATTGTGCTTTGAAAAGGACATGATGCTTTCAGGAAAGAGAGCACTGTTTGGGGGTAACCGTACAAGTCAAAAAAACTCTGCGTGGTTCTGATCTGCCAGGAAAATTGCTAGCCAGTGCTCTCCAGGTTGGTTATGTGGATGTGCATTCACAACCATGCTTGCTGGTCTTGGAGAAACAGTCTTTAGGGAGCCAGTAACTCAGGTACACACCTAGAAATATTTCTCTGCCATAGGGTTCTGCTGAAAAAAAAACAGGAGTGCTGTTTGGTGTCCAACCTCAGATGTAGTCGAAGAGCATGCATCTCTTCCACTTTCCCTCTATCAAAATACGTAGATGTAGATTCGCTCTTGTCAAATATGTAGATGATCACATTAATGGTGGTGAAGGCCCCTGCAAAGTGTACTTCTGCTCTCAGGTTTCCTGTTTTAATCAGGGAATAGTGATCAGCACATTCTTGGTCTGGAGACAGGTCAAAGGCGAACAGGGTATAGCCACAGGCAAACTCTTCCCTGTCAACCAGCAGAGAATGATCTTTTTAAAGTCTGCCGATCATCTGAAAAAACTGCATTCTCTCACACAGCAGCTGTTCTGAAAATCAGGCTGCAGTGGTTTCACTGGCATTTGTTCACCATCCATATACAGGGCCACAAAATTTATATCATAATGCTTAAAGTTGAAAGGGTTCTTAGCATAATTGCTGCTAAAAGAGTTGTTATCTACAAACCCAATAACAACAAGCTTGGGGAGTTGTCCCAGAAAGAAATTTTCCTGGTTGCTGACACAGCTTCTGGCTGCTATGCTGAACACTTTCATGCCCACCTGGTCCACCGGGTCTTTAGTGTTGGCCATAAGTAATGCCTCAGCTTTGCACAAATGCACTCCAGGTGCCACTTATTTGCAAACAGCAAGGCATAGGTAATAACCAGCTTGCAGACTCCTGCTGCCAGGGAGCTCATCAAACAAAAGCTGTTTTTGCTGTGCATCAGCTTAATTTTTCCATTCAACAGAAGCTTGTCTTGAAAGAACAGATCGATGCGGAGGGGTCCCAAATGTTTGATCCTCCTACTCTGGGCCGTCAAACTCGAGCATTGCCTAAACCCCTGATTACCGATGCCATCCAGCATGACCACTTCCTGCTGCCTGGCTTTGTCTTTGTAGAACAGTCCTATGGAGAAGTGCATGGACAGCGTGTCATAGCTGTTACTGAGAAGCAACTCAATGAAGGTGCAGTAAGGGTAGCAGTTGTTGCTCTGGCTTATCAGTTGGTCTCCCAGAGTAATGTTCAGCTGGCTGAAAACAGAAGCCAGCGGGTAATTCACAAGACCCATGACCTCACTGGCACCAAGGTTGGACCCATCAGCTTTTACAAGATTACAGAAAAGTTATAGCAGTGTTGTTCAGATCTATGTCATCTTCCCCATTCAAAGCTATGAAAAAGTCCAGAGGTGCAGACTCTGCAATACTGGAAAGTGGAGGCACCTCAATAAACAGGCTTTTCTCAGTGCTGGTCTGCATCAGAGCTGCTTCAAACAAATCCTGCTTGGATTTGGTCCATTCTTCTGAGCAGCCGTAAACAAAAGCCATCCTTGTTAAAATATATTTCCTTTTCTAGCGGCACAATGGGCCCTCTTTTTCTGGGTTTTCTGTTTCTTTTGCACTGTTCAGTCTGGCTTGTTGTTCTTTTTCTTCTTATTGTCCTGGTCAGACTGTTGTCTGGTGCTCTCCCCCCATCCTTTTTCTTTTAAAGGGCTGGGGTGAGCCTTCCCTTCAGGGGTGTGACGTGGCTCTCTTTCTTTTAAGGCTTTTTCTTTTAATATAAACAAGCCCGAGACCTCCTGTTTTCCAGTGTTTCCAACTTGTCCAGGACAGCCTTGGAAATATGTTCAAACACGTTTTTTTGTAATGTCTTGAGTGGCACTTTTAACGTATAATGAAACAATTTCCAAACCCTTTTTCAAAAGCAGGACAGCCTTTATAAACAGGATATAGAATGTACCTCCAACACCCACCCCATACATCACAGGAACACCTTGAAAAACAGGGAGACCATTGCCGGCCTGGGCACTATAATTAATGTACAAGGCTGGGTCCCCATAATTATTTACCACTACCATTTTGGTGTGGTTTCTTAAAATATCAGAGACTTCTGGGGCTGAAGGTGCAGCTTCACAATCACCTTCCCAAAGTGAAATGAGATATGCTTGTTCTGGTCAGTCTTTTTTTCAATGCTGATCATGTCAATGTGCTGGTGGTTTACAGGCATCTAGTGTGGCTTATCACATATCACCGTAATGATCTTGTTATTACTGCCTATCAGAAGACAGCGCAATAATGGAACCAAAAAGTACCCAACAATCTGGTGCTCTACAATATCCATGTGGAGGTAGAGCGAGTTAAACCCTCCAGTAATGTCCACCACAAAGGGAAATTTCTTAGCAGTAACCCTCAGAGAAGTCCCCAAAATATGTGCTAGATCCCCAGTTTTAGAAAAAGTGTAAGGATTTTCATACGTTCATACGTTCCATCAACATGGAAAGGGACGTATAATAGCCTTTCTGCAAAGCCTACTGCCATGTCTTACCCTGCAGAGCTATTTCAAATATGGTGTCTTTGTTGATGTTATTCCAGCTGTGCAGGTACTGTATTGCTGCCAGCTCCACCTCCCACTTGCCTGAGAGCTGCAGGGGCTTCACCAGCTGAATGGTAAAGCTCGAGCTGGTGTTTTGTGGGAAGATTCTGTCACTGGTATTGCTGGGTTTCATGATGTAGAAACCCCTCATCCACCAAACTTCTTTTTTTCCCCACTCCACCCCCAGTCACTAGATATCCTGGACTTAGGAGGCTTCTATCCAACTCTTAAATTTCTGGGGCCAGCTACACCACTTCACCAGCAGCTGTTTCTTCCTTCCTTTCCCTTTTGCAGTGAGGATCTTCTCAATTTTGTAGATTCTGTCCCTGTCAAGGTTCACTTTTTGAAGTTCTTCAGGGTAAAATGTCCCCTTGATTGCTTTGTGACCATAGTTTATTGTGTTACCTGGGTATTTGTCCTCTTCTCACAATTTCAACTACTGTGAAAAATTCATCTGTGAACGTCTGCTCATAACCTTTCTCAAATGTCTCTTTTGTTCTAGACAACCTACCGTGGTCTCCCTTTTTGAGAGGCGGTGCAGATGCTTTAATTTTCAACATATCCCCATATACGGTTTTCCAAACCCTCACAGAGTTTAAAGGATTCACATCCACAGGCCTGGCTCTGATAGTTCTGCAGAAACTATGGTCGTACCTCTTTATAAACTCTGATGACACATCAGTGTAGCAAAAAGTTGGGGTGGGGCACCTGTCATTTCTTATCTTGGATAAAAGTAGTCCTTATACTACTGATGTTTTCTTTTGATTTTGAACCCCACACACTCAAGCTGTGCTCTGATAATTGATTTGGCTTCTTTTCCCATTGGGTATAAAATTTCTTCATCCAAATTGGGCTTACCATGTTTCAAAGATACATCCCTTTTCTTCCCACGATTGGGCAGCTCCATAGTTTTCCATGGCTTTACACTGATGTAGATGATGACTATAGCCCTGGTCAGCATGTCTCTGCTTGTCCCCTGCTCACTTTCAGAATGACCTGTCCATCTTTTGTGGATACCGTGCCGCTCCTCCACTTTTTGTGTTTCTCCTGTTGAGGGGTATGCCCAGAGCTTTGTAAATACCAGTGAACAGAAATGCAGGTGTCCTGAGGATTTTGACAACAGTGGAATCTGACAGGCAAGAATTTCAAGGCTGGGACCTTATTGGGTTTATTATCCTGCATACAGGCACTAGTCTTGCAAGGAGTTCTGCATTGCAAATGATATTGTGAGAGCTGGACCAATGCTTATATAGCATGTTGGGAATAAAAGAGGTTGGAATTTGAGTTATTATAACAATTGTGCTCTATACATACACTATGTCTTGTATAATCATGAAAACAATTTTGAATCTTATGTAATTTTTATCTTGGTTTCTTAACAAAACAAAGCACACTGCTTTCTTCCTGTCCATCTGTTATCCAGGCCTTCCTGCCACAGTCATGTTTAAACCCATTGGCCAATTTCAAAAAAATTTGAGAAAGATCTAGAAGTTTCCATGCCAGGTCAGTTCCTAACACTTAACATGAGAATCAGCAACTGGGTAGAAGTGAAATTTCCAGTGAGTGTCTCACTGAGGGAAACACATGCAGAACTTGTTCTATTTTGCATTGTGGTACAAGCTGACCAGCCAGTCATCACACACTGTCTCTTGCTTGGTGGGAATGTCATAAGGAACATGAGTGAGCCATGCGGGGAGGAGCAGAGGATACACAGAATGCCAACCCTTTGAAAACCAGGCTTCATAACTTCTGCCACCACAGAACAAACATGTTTATCTGCAGTTAACTGATAGGTGACTTTGAAGTGCAAATGAGCAGTCTGGTATTAATTGTGTTGATTTTAGTGGAAGCATTCTCAAGAGGTAGTTAGCAACAGCATATTTGGGTTTTTGATCCACACTTGTTGGTTTTGCCTCTAAAACCATTGTGTAGCAGAGGGTGGAGGATAGAATGGGACATAACATGAGTGTGAAGGCTGCATTTGAATTAGGAAAATTATATGGAACCTGTTTGCAAATTTGAAAATATAAAAGATAAGAAGAATGGGAACTCCAAGTCTTGCATATCATGTTCACAAAGCACAGGAGGGAGAAGATTAGGGATAGCCACATTACAGGTCTGCAGAGATGAATAAAAGATCCCAATTATATTGAACTGTTTCAGAAGGTCAGTGGTGTTACTGCTCTGTCAACAGCTGTATACAAAGAAAAAGAATCAGACCTTCTGTATCATTTGACCAACAGTGCTACACTTTCTTTGGTATCTCCTGATTGCTTTGATGAATAAAATTCTTAAAATCATAAATAATATAAAAATATTTACCAAAATAAAAATGTATTGAAATGTGATACCTTAATTGAAAAAGTGACCTGTGGGAGATAACAGATGGCAAGATAGAGAACATGGATATCCTCAGGGGAATATAAATGTACAATTAACCTCTATTACCTTAGAAGAGCAATAACTCAGAACATTTTAATTCCATTCCATGCCAAATAAACATGAAATTTCAAGTAATGTAAGATCTTCTCTCATTGATCCTTTCTTGCAATTTAAATAATCTTGATTTTAAAAGTAAGACAGCAGTGTAAAAAAGGAGACTGTCTAGTTTTTTATTGATAATACTTTTACAGCTTTAAGTTTTTTCTCCCCCTTTTGCTTCAGTGGATTTGCTAAATATCTGAGCAGTTTGGAAAACTTTACCATTGTTAAAACAGTGCAATAGCAAAAAGTTCTTCAGTTCTGGAAAGGAATAGAAGGCTACAGAGCTAAAAGAGAGCATGTTCTTTTTGTAACCTATTCAAGAAGAGTCTTCTAGTTAAAACTCTTGGTGAGGACTTGGTGACCATCTATTCAAATGCTGACTCTCATAGATTTCTGGGGTCATCGTGAATAAGTCACATGGTCCTGTTGAAGTCAGCTGGAACTTTACTATTGATTTTGGTGGGACTAGAATTTCAGCCATAGTCCTTGTGAACCTTTATAGTAGGGGATAATATTTCCTACCTCACAGATATATTATGATTACAAAGCAGTCCAATCCACCAGAAGTGGGATCTGTATTTGGAACTGCTTGGATAGATTATTCTGTGCAATCTGTCTTGATATAATCATTGGTCTAGGATTGTACAGACATTTGACTATTTCATCTGGTTGTGGCAAAAAAAAATTTTTTTACTATTTTAATTAAATGTTAAAATGCCTGGATAATAGGGTAATAGAGACTGACTAAAGATCAAATCTGAAAGACTGTGGGCATGCAGAACAAATGTTATAAGTGAAACTAAAATGAAAAAAGTTTTTGCTAATGGTAAATATTCTATGAACAATTTCCTGCATGAACAGTGGATATTGAGCAAATACTACATGTTAACAGAAATAGTAAAACTGAGCATTCCCACTGAAATCTTGATTCTTCAGGCAGAATCCAGACAGAAACATGCCAATCTAGAACATAGACATACCATTATCATTATGCTGATATACAATGAGAAGCTTACTATTTAAACTATGGAATTTCAATATCAGATACCTGGGTAGATTGCACAGGAAAAAAGAAAGCTACAGTCCAGGAAATTACCTGTGAACAATTTATGTATTTCTATCTCAGTTATGTTCCATTTCCTTGCTCTTCTTTAATATGTCTAGAGCCAGAATTGCAAATCTCTGAATTTATTGTTCCTTTTTCTTCTTTTTTTCCTCTGTTCATTTAAATGAATGAAGCATCTCTGGTGTCATTTTTGATTGTGTCTTATAAAAGAAAGAGGGATCAGAGAAGATGAAGTCTACTAAAAATTTCAATGTTTGGGCAGGTGCAATAATCTTACCTGTCTCAGTAGCATTTGGCTTGATTCTGCAAGGTACTTAACATTCATTTCCTACCAAAACAATAGAAGTTGAGGAGACTCAGCCTGTTATAGGGTGAGACCTTGTCTGTAATCTAATTTTAACCACACTTGTGGGGAGCTGTTTATGGCAAGAAAAGTTTAAATTTCAACAAATTTCCTATTTTTATGTGGAATGTCATAAATTATGCTTAACCAGGATATCTCATATTCATGAAGTTGGCCTCAGGTGTCTATGTCTTTTGCTGAAAATTTCTAGATGCTTCTGGTGAAAATGACAAATGGTTGACTTTAGTGGAATCATGATTTGGATCTGGGAAAAATGGAAGTTCTGATAAAACAATGAATAGTTTAATTCTCCATGTTCAATAGAAATGGTACAATTTGGTACCAAGCTGTAGGTACAACTTGAACCTTATAGGTCACTTAAGCTTCTGTTAAGCCTTTGGACAACTGGCTGCTGTCAGTGTTGGACAACATAGAATGAATTTGTTTTTTCCTTGTATTAAAAAAAAAACCTCAGGCCTTCGATTTAATGTCCTTGGAATTCCATTAGAAAGAAGATATTTGAGACATTTGAGAAATGTGCATTAATGAAATAAAATTTTATGCAAGTCTGATCAGGTTTAGGCAGAATATTTGACTTGGTGCTTATAATGCTACCTTTAGATTCTGGATAAAATATAGATTTAGGATTTTATTTAATTTTGCAGTCTCTTAAAAATAAAGATACATTCATAAGTTCTGCTGCATTTGCACTTGTTTTAGATTTAAAATTTGAATTATATTGCCAATATTAGTGAACTTGTTTGTTTAAAAATCCATTTTATCTTATTTTAGTTGTGTATTACAGAGAAGTTTTTTTCCTTTGGGTTTAAATATAGATTTTATAGACAGAATGAGGAAAGAAGCAGCTTAAAAACAAATGTTATATTGAGAAATGTGTTTTAGAGTGCATGATATGATAGCAAGATGGTTTACCTAAACTTACATATTTTATTTGCCTTTGTAATTTTTTTTGAAGGAATATGTAAAATTGTTTTTTGCCCTCTATTTGTAGACAAGTAATAGACTAACTTAGTACTATACAATTGCAAATTTTGGAATCCTGTAATTTAATACATATCTTTCTTTAATTTCTTTCTTGGTAGGAAAGAAGCTGTTGATCCTGTACCATGAAGGACTGCCTTCATACCTCTTCTGAAAACCTTTCCAAACTGGTCAGCTGGGCTCACAGCCATGGGACTATATGTAGTCTCATTCCAAACCTGAAGCACTTGCTCTCCGAAGGTTCTCAGGGTAACCTGACAGCGATGTGGGGCTGTAGCGCCGGCCATGCATACCACTGGCCGCTGACTGCTACTTGCAGGGCTGAGTCTCAGGAAAGAGTATGTTTCCAAGACAACAGAAGCTTCAATTCAGACAGTCCCAGCATCATAGGTGTGCCATTGGAAACACAGTCCAGCCCAGTGGAGCGGTACTCTGGGAGGCCAGTGAAAACGAAGCTGGATTGTAACAGGACCAGAGATTCCTGTGACTTCTCTTACTGCAGTGAGCCTTCGGAGCTAGGTGAAGCTGTGGAAGAATATGAAGATGAAGCTACTCTCTTTGACATGGTCTGTGAATCCTCTGTGACTGACGAAGACAGTGACTTCGAACCTCATCCCCAAAGAACCCAAAACACCTCCCAGAAAAGACCTGCAAGAGGCCTCTCTTCAACATCTCTGTCAGGCTCCCGGGCCCAGATCACCAATGAAAGTAGCAATGATGTAATAGTCAAGAAAATTAAACAGGAGATCTCAGAAGATTACTATATTGTGGCTAATGCAGAACTGACTGGCAGTGTTGAGGGGCCTGTGCTCTCTTTGACACAGATGTCAAAGCCCAAGCCTCAGACTCATGCTGGGCCCTCCTGCATTGGCCTATTGAAGCCCACTCCCCTTGTAACACCTTCTCTAGACCTACAGAACATGTCTGCTTCTCCACCAGTCCTGTCATGGCCTGCTGTTCAGAAGCCTGTCAGGGTAACTATGGCTTCCCCAGCCAGAGGGACAGCTAGTACTCCTGCAAACAGACAGCAGGTAGCCCTTCAGATGCCTGTCAGCAGTTCCAATGCCAGCAAACAGATTAGCATTCCTTTGTCAGCCCTGCAGCTCCCTGGGCAAGAAGAGCAAGGTGCCTCAGAAGAAATCCTCCAATCTGTAACAAATCAGGTCTCAGCCTGCGAAGTGACATCCTCCCCTTCTGTGAGTGCAGAACCAGAAGTCAGCTCTAGCCAGCAGCAACCAAACACTGCTCCTACAATCACCACTAAAGCAACAGCGCAATCAATAGCAGGTATGATAGCTTGGAACCCCTCCCCCATCCATACACATGCACTGTCACACAGGGAATTCACTGCCACCCTAATGGGACATATTTCTAAGACAACACCTTCCAAACACTGAATTAGAGCTGAGAAAGTGCAATACTATACTAGTCACCTTAGTGTTTCTCAAACTACTTGTCACGATGCTCTGGGTGGGGTCACAGGAGGGTTCAAGGGGCTTGCAAAGTGTTAGGTGGCAGTACTGGCAGCAGCTCAGTTCTCCAGGGCAAGTAATTGAGGATAAGCTATGGTTACTGACTGTTAGCATGCTGGCTATAATTACTAACCATGGAACTGCTAAATACTTTTAATTACTAGAGGCAACACTGCTCTTCCAGGGTGGAGGAGTGAATGTAAATACTTGTCAAGAATTACAGCCAGTTGTCATTCCCCTGCCCGGGGAGAACTGAGCTCCTACTGACTTGGGAAAGGAGGGTAAAGTCATATGAAGACATCTTGTCCACGCTTGGTTACAGGAAGTAATTGGCACATAAATCAGTAGATAGCTAGCCTCTCTAATTTGGAAGACAATTTGGAAGACTTTCATTGAATAAAGGCCACAAGTACTCAATATAAGAGTGCTACTCTAGCCATACTTCATAAAGGAAGCAATCTTTTAAGACATATTTCAAAGTTGGTTACATGTAATGGTTGTGTAATTTATATCGGGAACTACACATGGGAGAGTGTGCAGCCATCTTGTTATATGTAAGAGGTGCTGAGGAAAAAAAAAATGACCCTTGCCCTCTTGCATTCATTTGACAAATCAGAAAGAAATAGTCTTAGCAAGAGCAATCTAGAGTAGGGGATCAGGGGTTTTTCTTTCCTTAATGCAGTCAGAAGAGTGATGTTTGAAATGCAGAAGCAAAGGAGGGCACAAAAAGAATGTCTGGAGAGAAGTTTGTACTATTCTAAATCTTTATTATGTAGTTTCCCTAATCTGTAAATCACAGCAGCTGGGAGATATTGGAGAAGAACAACCATATCCTTAACCCTGAAATTAATATCACTTAAACTTTAATCCAAGCAAAAACAATCTTTTCCCCATTTTCATATAAAATATCCTTAAGATTTTGGGGGTATGTTTGTATCTCCCGCTGCTGCCAAGGCAATAACAATTGGCATAACGAAATCAACATTATCAAATAATGTTGTAAAACAGCACATTCCAATTGAATGATTGCCTTGTGCTAGTCCTGCAGGAAAACCAAATTTTGGCCATAGGCTTTGCATGGGGGAAATCTGTTTCTTGACTAGACTTGCCAACTCTCTTTGGACCTAAACCCAGACAGCACTAGCTTTGCCTTTTCAGCCCCATCAGTGATGCCATCTAGAGGAGCAGACTAAAGCAGGGATGAGTTCTGGATATGCTCTCATTGGTTGGAGCACCCAGAGCCAAATAGTGGAATAAAGCATTTGCCTGTGTGCAATCCACGCGGTAGCTACTGTAAGCCATGATGACAATGACTTTTAAGAGTCCTGCTGGCAATTCGATCTGGACACCTGTGAAGTCCCTGAAACTTGGTCAAACCTGGAAGTCTATTAATTAGTGAGAGCCTGCAGATCCTGTTGCCAAATAAAGTACTGGGCATAATAAAATATCCTCAGTAAATCCCCACAGAGCATTATAAGATAGAAAATGCAGACTTCATCTTAGCAGCAGCAAAGCAAAATGCTCATTTGGACCCTCAGTTCTGCATGGCTACTTCCATGACATTATCTCACAGTAGTCCTGTTGTGTAACATCCCCCATGGAAATGCCCTTCCAAAACTCCAATTAATTTAGACCTGATTCTGATAGGCTAAGTCTGAAAGATATAGGATGCCAGACATCAGTCTGAATTGCTCGGTAAACATATTTACTCTGTGCTCCTTTAATTTATCACATGGATATTACTGTGCTGAATCTCAAATTTGCAAGTGGGGATGTGTGACTGTGATAAAAGGCAGAACTTGGCTGTGTGCATGTGTGTTACCTTTGAGAGTCCTTTGTTTTCAATAGATTAGTTAAAAATAAATAAATAAATAAGAATTTCCAGTTTGCTGTTGTCAGCGGTTAACAGGGGGCAAAGATCTTACCTTGAAGAGTGCTCTCAGCTCTCAGGAAACAAACAAGGTCAGCAGTTATTTCTGCTGAGTGTCTTACGAGATCACATAGCATCACACTTGCACATTTATACTGTTTCCAGAGCAGGGCTGGCCCTTGTTCAGTAGCTCAGTGTGAGGACAAAGTGAGTTCATTTCTGTGTGAAACCCATTGTGTAAACCAACCCTAAAAATCTCCCAGTGCTTCTCACAGAGATAGTGGTGTTATCTCAGTGTGTTGCCTAAATTCCAATCCAGTTAATTATGTTCTGAATACTTAAATGCACAGTGACTGCTATGCATTTCCTGTCCTATCTATCTCTGGTATAGTATTGTAATATGCTGTTATGTACTATCTTGAGAGGTAGCTGCATTTCAGCAAGGATAAAATGACTGATATATACCTAAAACTTGATGCTCATGTCAGTAAAATCTTTGAATTCAACAAAGAAAACTCCTGTGGAAAAGAAATGTTGGCATTAATAAATCTTTGAGCCACAAACAAGTTCATGTTGGCAAGCGATTGTATTACAAGTATGTAGTTCTGCACAGCAAATTCTTGCAGCTAAAATGTGAGGTCTGATTAAAGACTAGGGTAGGTTGATTACTCATGTACAGCAATTTCAATAGATTGTCTCTTTACTTAACAAAGAGTGATTTACAGGAAGTGATGCATGATATATAAGATTTGAGCACCATTGGCCTACAAGATGAGGCTTAGCTATCTTACATGGAAATGTTTCTATCCTGAACACATTTAAGCAATGATGAATATAATTCTTACTAAGAAGAGGGCAGGGAATAATTTTTAAAAAGGAACCTATACCATTTTTAATAGACTCAGTTGTAGTGCTTGATGATTGACAAACAAATAAGGAATACTGTTGAAAATGAGCAGGGAATTTAAATTCTTCTCCCCTACAAAATGTTGCTTAATTCCAAAATAATATCTAAATTTTTGGTCTTAGTGCCAGTAGAACTGTTTGTTTACATATGGCATTTGCGGGACCAGCACCATAACTGGTTGGCTGTAGTTACAGGATGTAGTCAAACCAGCGAAAAAAAATATTATATTGAGTTTTAAGCTGTCATATTTCCTTGTACACGTGTGACACACAACTGGTAGTTACCATGACTTAGTTAATGCATGGTAATCTGTTAGGCCATTAAATTTTGAGTGAGATGCCCCAAGAAATCAGAACTATATTGATATATGTCAACTTAGAACAATTTAAGGATGTCCACACTATGCTTTTGCACTAGTTTCTCTTTAAAAAATTTGTTAAAGTTACTTTAATTAAACTGTGGCAACTCTGTGTGTAAACAGGGACTCTGTAGAGGTATTTTCATGCCTTTAAAAATAAATTGCATCCCAATGAAAATGCAGCAAGGTTAAACAAAAATTTCTGTTGGCTTCAGGTCTCCATTTGAGGATCGTGGAATATACTGAATTACTTTCTTAAACTTTATAGTTAAACCCTAATGTATGAACATTGATTTGTGAATTTACAGGCCCCCCTCTCTCCCCCAAAAAGATTTTTTTTTTTACCACTTCATTAATCAAGCCCCCAAGATGTAAAAAATAGGTAATATCAAGACTTTTTTCTTGTGGAATAAATAAAGGGTCCAACCTCACAGAAGAGAGAGAGTTTGTAATAGTGGAGAATAGGTCTCTTCCACAGTCTCTACTCCCCAAATAGGTTTTATAGCCTTTCCTTTTGCTAATATTTAGTATGTCTCTCATGTCAAAGAACCAGCAGGGAGAAGGTATGTGTGATTGCAAGGCGGGAAAAGGGAGGGTCGGATACTGGCATAGAGAGACACTCAAGGTTCATTAAGGGTTAAACGGGATAGATTTAATAATGGACTTGCACTCCAAGCTGCAAGGGGAGCCCCAGGAACCGCACAGAGGGGTCACCGATGGGAGGCTGCTGGACACATGGGTCGGACTCCCAGGTGGGACTCACTCTTTTGTATCCTAAGGGCCCCCTTAAATCTGCTAGAACTATTTCCTTATCTCAGCTGTGCTAACCTCGAGAGACTACTGTCCAGGAAGCAGCTAGAAATTGTTGACAAAACAGAATAGGCATGCCTGGCCCTGACGGGAATTTGGTCAGTGTGCAGAGAGCACACTCTGGACCTGCTACCACATACTCTGCCAGTCACTGATTCCTCACCAGATCTTCAACAGGTGTTCTCGCTACATGTATATACACCTACGTTTGTGTGTATATATATAGTTATATAGTT
>PTFA01000709.1:0-12361 GCA_003342895.1 Casuarius casuarius | reverse complement strand
GCTGTCTGCACTGCTCTCGCTGGAGCTGCAGCGACTGCTTGAGCAGCTCTGCGCTGGGTTTACCATCCACCTCCCGCCATGCTATGCCCACTCGCAGCAGGTCTCGGAACATACTGCCATGACTCACCCTTTTGTTCTGTTTCACGTTTACCCGCCTGTTTCCCGACTTCCCATCTCTGCTAACAGAGGACATCTCTGCTAACTGACATAGCAGCACTGCGACTTTCCCCACCGTACCCGCCCCCCACCAATCACAGGTAGCACGGGGGCACAGTTCTCAGCACCTTAGTTTGGATGGTTTTGCTCATGGGGATCTGATCCAGTTCAGTAAACTCAGGGGAATAAATTCTGGACAACATTCCTAATTGCCACAGCTGGTTTATTYCTGCTGCGATAGTAGTCCACCCAGTGAGCCTGTCATCAATGTCCGTGGCAGTCGGCCAGGTTAACCACACCATGCCCATCACCCACTCCATTAGGGAGGGGAAAATGTTTCGGTTTTGCTGCTGCAGGGTACAGAGGGTGTTGGGCAGCCTGGGATCCTGGGGCAGAGCCCCCATCCTATCGATCTCCTCTAGTAAAATAAACTGCCTCTGCCCCATCGTCCCACAACCTCAACAGCCACTCTAACAACCCTTCACGGGGCTGATGCCTATAGATCCCCTGCATATCCTGCAGCTCTGATGCTTTAAAATCACAAATAGTTGTGGTCCCTTGCAAATTGGCTGCATTTGGTCCGGTAAGCTGCTGCTCTATCACTGGCCAGGCAGCTACCGCCCCCCTAATGCTCTGTGTCTGACTCCGAGCTGGAGGGCTCATTGGGGTCCCAGATATTGCCATCCCAAATTTCTGGATCCCAATCCGCTTTTTGCACCAGTGCCCGCACTGCCAGGGGATGGACATCTCGCCGCCCGCCCTGTCACCGCCGGCGATTTGCAATGCCAGCAGCCATAATGGCACATCGGTGGTCCAGCTTCTCGGCTCAATCCGCGGTTGCAGGTGCAACCCCTTGGGACAGTTAGTGAGCCTCCTTAGCGGCTTCGTGATCACTTTCCAACTGCCCAATTTGCTGGCACTTTGTCAGCAATGCCTCGTCCAGGGTGCAGAGCGCAGTCAGAAAGATCCACCTCAGATCCCCTGCTGCCTTTTGTGCTGCCAGCCCTGCTTTTTCCAGCCAGAGCTTGGAAACCACTTCCACCAGCTGCTCTGGGGATCCCCCCGGCTTATTCTCTAGCTCCAGCCATACTGTGCCACTCTGCCAGCTTGCAAGCCATGAGTGCCCATCGACCCGTAGCGGGCCACCTGGGAACGTGGCTCCCCGCCTCCCCCTTGTTCTCTCACCCCCCAAAGAGGCATCTCCACACGTGTATCCTGATGACTATGCCAAATGTGACTGTAAGGAGGGCAAGAGAGGGTCAGATACCAGCATAGAGAGACACTCAAGGTTCATGAGGGATTAAACAGGATAGATTTAATAAAGGACTTTCACTACAAGCTGTGTGGGGAGCCCTGGGAACCACGCGGAGGGGTCGCCAATGGGAGGCTGCTGGACACATGGGTTGGACGCCCAGGAGGGACTCACTTTGTTGTACCCTAAGGGCCCCTTAAATCTACTAGAACTATTTCCTTATCTCAGCCGTGCTAACCTTGAGTAACTACCGTCCGGGAAGCAGCTAGACGTTGTTGACAAAACGGAATACGCATGCCTGGCCTTGACAGGAATTCGGTCAGTGTGTAGAGAGCACACTCTGGGGCTGCTATCACATACTCTGCCAGTCACCTGACTCCTCACCAGATCTTCCACAGTTTTTCTCACTACAGTAGGTCAGGTCAGTGAAGATGGAAAGTAAGAAACACAAGGCTACAGTACTTAGACTGCAGCAAATGTCATTTGGATGTCTGGAACCACGAGTGGAAAAGTTTCTGTGTTATTGCAGAATGGTGTGGAGGAAGGCTTTGGTTCAGAGGAAGATGAAACTTATTCTGCAGGAAGGCAGTTTTTGTTCTGGAAGGAGGTGGGACTAATTTTAGTAAGTAATTTAGTAAGTAATTTTAGTAAGTAGAATTGCTGAGATGTTTATGAACAACACTCACCTTATTGCTGAAAGCTGAGGGTGAAGATGTGTTTGGGGTTAACAAGACAATTCAGCAACGCATCTTTGATCAAACAGGTGTTAATCTAGCAATATAAATATAGGAGGAAAGAGTTCCATGAGGATACACTAATAGGATTTCAAATTCACATATACAAAATGTGCAGGGCCCCAAGAATTAGTATGTATGGGTACATAGCCAAAAAATCTTCTGATTGCTAAATGAGATGATAAGTTTTGTTATTTCCATCAGAAACCTGGCAAATCATATCCTGCAGGTAACAACAACATGACAGCTATCAAACCCATTGCTAAACTTGCTGAGATGCTGAGTGATGCTTTCCATGCTGGAAAAGTTTGAAAAGGAACCAGATTTTCCTTGAACACCATTGCTTTCTCTATTACTGTGTTGTACATTGGCCTTCTGCCATGGTTATCAAAATGTAATGGAACATTAAATGTGTATGATGACGGTGCACTGGCCTGTGCTGGAGACAGTGTTTAGCCTTGCTGACTGAAGGACTTCTGATGTCTCAGCTCTGAGTTTGTGTCCACTCTTTTCCGTAGCTGGCATGTCATGATTCCTGTTCACTGTTCCACTTACCCTGGTGACTTGAGTGAAGAGCTGTTTGTGGTCCTGCATTCTCTTTATCCTCAAGGTGCTACCAGAGATTGCACTCCTATCTAGCTCTCATGGTCAGCACCTAAGGGTGGATTGACTCTCTTGTTGTGTACTCAGGGTTAACACTATTGCCAGTTCCAGGTGTTCAAAAATCATGGCAGTTTTCTCTTCTTTCCCCTATCTAAGCATGATCATTATAAAATGTGGTACATTTAGGGTTCATCTTCTGTTGGTGTAGAGCTTTTAAGGGAAATGTTTTAAAGTATTTCTCTGCAATCAAGTGAGCTAGGACCTTGCTTATACAAATCAAATGGAAGCTGAGATTCTTATATAATCACAAGACTCAGGGACTTGGAGCTTTTAGATAAGCATCAAGATGTCACAAGACTTGAGGGGCACCCCCCCCCCCCCAAAACTTCATGGATTACCAATAGTGATTGGATTTAGCTTACAGTGCTAAATGATAGGTTACCCTTACACTGCAAGTAGCAAAATGTGTCAGGTACCACAGACATTCTAAAGAAATGCAAAAAAGTTAAAATAAGCCCCCTTCTTAGAGGTATATATAGCACCATCCATATGTATAGAAGGGTCAAATTAAGCTGTTGTAATTCTTCCAAAGTCAATGGAATTGTGCCAAGGATAAATGTATCACTTAGCAACTGATCATGTCAAAGAAAATTTAAAAAACCTTTTTTAAGATCTCCCAAGAACACTAAAAAAATTGCTAATATATCTCTGTATTTACATACCAGGATTGATGACTAAATCAATTGCTGAAGACTGCCTCCAGGGTCATATGCTGCTGAACATGATCAAATGAACAATTAAACTACAGTTGTCAATAGGTGAGACAGTCTCTTTTTCATAGTATTAGGGTAAAGAATTCAGAGCCCACTGGCATTGCCTTTGATATCATATTTTATTTCTCTTCTAGCTCCAGTAGCTAAACTAAAAATAACATGGGCCGAGATATATAATTACAAAAACCATAACATTGGGGGTTTTTTTGCAGAAGTTGCAAGGGCCTGGCTTATTTAGAAGAATAGAATTAGATCATTATGTTTTGAATCATTAGAAAAATGAAACTAGGAAGTCACACAACCGCCTGCTGTCTTCTGATCTTGCAGCACTGGTTTGCCTGCCCAAGTGCCACCAGTAGCAAAGAAGGCCTTTAAAGCTTAGCTGTAATATTACAGAATATCAAGGTATGTGTTGTCATTAACACCCACCCCCATATTTACTTTATCTGCATGCCCCAAAGCTGTCAAATGATAAATTAATGTTTTCAGGCCTTTAATCTAGAAGGTCTATTCTGAGGTTGATATTACTTCACTTTACAATATTGTAAGGGAGTTCTGTTTTAAAAGCAGAACAGGATCACAGAAAGGACAAATTCAACCTTGCTAGTGTATTCACATATTTGCTTGTAACAGCAGTGTCCACATCATGAAAATCAATTTTAAAAAATTGAAACAATAGTACTAATAATGCTAACCTGGAAGTATGTATTATGAATCAGTTCCTACAATAACTTGTCAATAATTTATCAATTCTTAATTCTTGCAAGAGAACTCTGAACTCAAGACTCAGCAAGTATTATAACATGCTTAGATGTCTACTCTACTTTAGAAATGTGCTTATTGCCATTTTAAGTTTCCACATGTATTTTCTTTAGTTGAAATTCTGTCCAGATATGGAAGGCTCGTCCCAAACTCTTCGCAACACTGAAGACCAGTAGTGGATTTGTCATGTAGAGGGGTCTCCTGGCTGTCCTAAATATAAAGTATTTATTAAACAAAGCAACTGTGCTTGCACAACATTAGAGTGCTGTTTTGTTTGAGTTCTGGCTTTGCTTTCTTTGTGTACCATGAATCTCACCCAGAATGGAACTCTCTGCTGCACACAGGGACATCTACTGGCAGAATGGCACAAGTAGACATTTCATCGCAGAGTCTTCATACTTATTCACGCTTAATGTAGGTTGATGGGGAAGGGAAGGTGAGTGAGAAGTTTGGGGATGGGTTTTGGGCTTTATATCTGCAGTAACAGATGCAGAGGCCTAGAAATCCAGTGTAGCAGGTACAGGAACAGCAGTTTCCATGCAGTCTACAGAGACCCCTTGCCTGTGCATGAAAGGGAGTCAAATCCATGCCCTCAGACAGATCCATTGCACTCGGATTTTTAAGGATTAATTATGTAAAATACATTGTCAGTTCAGCTGCAAAACACTGGGAAATATTCTCTGGGGTTCTGAAAAAGCAGAATTACATTGCTGAGAATTATTCACACTTTATTTAAATAAATATTTTCAGTTTAAAACACCCCAGCACATGAAGTGTTAAATAAACTAGTGCATCATATAGGAAGGAAAATGGGCCATTCCAATATACAGTTGTGTTCAAGAGCATCACTGCCCATTTCAAACTCAAAAATATCTCCCCTTCCCCATTCCTCAAACATGAAAGGCAAGAAGGAGAGAAATAAGTGAGTAGGAGTAGAAAGGAATCTTTTTTGCAAGAATACTGTAAACCACCTGTTGTGCTCTCCCTCTTTATTTGCAGAAGGGTTTCTTAAACAAAGTTTATTCTTTGCAAAATGCAGAGTATTTTATGATATTGATACATAAAGGAAGAAAATAAGCCCTATGTTGATTCTAGCTCTGTTGAAAACACCAAAGAAAGTTGAGAAGTCTGTGTTAAGTATCTCTTTAGTTTTAGGTTAAAGGTGACTTTTTATTTAACATGACATTTTTTATCAGAAATCTGTTTTCTTTACATGGTGTTTGCAACTGTTTCATTTAATGTTGGAGCTACTTTCATCTTATGATTTGTGGGTCTCTAGGTAAGAAAGGAGAGGAGGGATGAGGCTGGGAATTTCTCCATCTGCAGAGGAGATACAGCAGAATAGACAAAAGAGACACTAACCCAGTAGGAGCCCCAGTCACTCACTTTGCTTTTACACTTAGGATGAGCCAGTCTGTGCTGAAACAGGAACTGAATTGAAATGACCTGGTTTGAGGTCAGGATGCTGTGTCTTTAGACTTTGGATGAGGCCAATGCTTTGGTAAATATATGTATTTAAGAACTATTTATTATATGTGTTCAAGCTTAAAGCTTTCAGTAGCCACAGTAAACCTTGGGGGACTTTGTTTCCACCCATCTCCTTGATGGGAGCATGCCATTTCTTGCAAATACTGTTCTACAAAGCCAGCACAGTGTTTCTCATAGATTAATTATTTCCCTCTTAGTGAGCTTGTTCTATCTGTTGCCTTTTTTTGGTGCTTGCAGTGAAGCTAGAATCCCCTTTAACATGAAACAGAGCAGTAGAAATTTCTGGGAGTATATTTTCTATTTGTACATCAAAGCAGGATAAGGATTTTTGAATAAAGAAAATTCTTGTTTCAATTTCTCATTGTTTAGAAAAGAAAACAGAAGCCTGGTGACAGATGTTTTACCATATCTAGCATAACACACAGCAGTGTTTGCTCCCAATTCTGGAAGCATTGAAACATGCTAGAGCAGCTCTCTTCAACAAAACATTGGTGACTCAGGAGAGAGAAACTGAACATTTTCCTTAATTGCTTTCTTGTTAGAACAATTAACAAACTGTTCTCACCAAAACTTCTATTGCCCTTGCTTATTCTGACTAGCTTGAGTGGGGCAAATAGCCTTTCCAAGGAGGATGGGCAGAGTAGTACTTTTGTTTCCCAAATGAGAGAGTGGCTAGTCAGAGCTTGTCAGGAATTAAGAGATGCTGCCTCGCAAGAGGCAGGATGCTACTAATCACAGAAACCTGCTTCTGTCAGAGGCTGCAGCTCCTAGTTCCTAGCTCTCACCAAATTCTGAACTTGCCAGGAATTGGGAGCTGCTCCCCCCTAATTGGGCTTCTGGTAAGAAGCTGTTGCTGCTGGAAGCCTTGCTGAGTAGTATGTCATTGGCACCTGTGCCAGAGGTTGGTGATCCTGGAGTTAAAGAATCTAAGACTTCTTGCTCTCTGTGGGAAAGTGTGCAGCTCAAGCTTGTGACTTCTGTATTCAGGTCCCCCAACAGATCTTACCAGGGAGCCTACCAGAGAAGTAAGAATGAAACATTTCAAATGAACAAAACAAACCAGAAAATTGGGCAGTGAGATGGTTACAAACCTCACAAAAGAGCAGTCTAGGGTAAAAAAACAATATCTTTGTTTTTTCTGTGTGTAGACTAAAAGAGCTAATATAGCCATATGAACAGTTGACATTATCTACAGTTATTACATCATGATGTCATGAAATATACACACTGAACCTGAAATTCTGATCTCAATTCCATTGATGGTCAGTTTCTTTCTTTCTTTTTTTTTTTTTTTTTTTTTAACAGAAAGAAGCTTCTATAACCCAGAGCCCATGGAAGCTTCTCAGGTGTGTTAGTTACACAGCTGCTTTCTTTTGTTATTTCAAGCGGTTATTTCTCTGTCTGTAGTGGTTGCATAATGTGTTTGTTGTTGTGAAATGGTTGGATATTTTTTTATATATATATATATAGATAGATAGATAGATATAAAAAAAGCTACCATACCCCATGTTCCCCATCACATGCAAGTTTGGAGACTCAACACCAACTCTTACCTTGTGTCATCTATAAGAAGGTATATGGTAGTCCATTTTCTTAAAGGAACAGTATTCTATATCCATGTTTTATATCCATGTGTCAAATCTTGTTCCCCTTGGAATTTGTGGTAGTATTGCCACTGGCTTCAGTGATACCTCAATTTGCCTGCTTGATGCGTAAAATTAGCTGGTCACCACTATCCTAGGTCAGGAAAGCATTTAAATGGGTTGAACTTACTCTAAGCACTTTCTTGTATAAAGATGCTTCTCTGTGTCTGGAGATAAGGCCTTTGATTTTCCAAACTCATACGCATGCACAGGTATGCAGCTTCAGTGGAATAATCATGACCTTCAGATAAGCAAGTGTTAAGTGACTGCAGGATCAGGACGCAAAGCAGTGCCCTTTTGATCAGAATGAAAGCACCTTCAGAATATCTTACAAAAACAGTTTGACTGAATATCTACTCTGTCCTCTGTTATATTTGTAATGATTTTATATGGACATTGTAAGTAAATAAATGTAAGTTTGCCCTGCAAACTACACTATGATCCTACTGAAATGTGTGTGCTGTATATTGCGGTAGCACGATTTCATTCACTTTCAGAGGAAAATATACGATGAACCTTTCTGAATGACATGGTGCTGTCTGTGCATGATATGACACAGACACAATGACTGGTGAGAACTGAGCTCAACCTTCTGGGTGGCACATTCCCCCAAAGGTGGGTCAGTTTGTTCCCTGGGAGCAGTGAAGCAGGATTTGTTCATTTATAAATTGCCCTAGGCTGGAACCACTCATCTGAAGATGAAAGGCTTTGTTACATGCTTAATTATATATAGGCCATTAAGTGGATTGGCTAAATTTTACACGACGTGCACCTATGACTCCCATTAACTCTTTGACTCTCATTAACAGTGAGTGCACACACAAAGAAATATTATATGCCTACCTGTTGATTACACTCATGGTATGCTTTAGACTGGCAGTTGTGCTGCATTCTGTTTTTCACTAACTAGATTTGCATGATGAAAGCATATCTTGAATGGCCCTCTGCTCTGTTCAGAGATGGGAGAAGTTCAATTCTGAGCTATTCTGAATCAGGCCACATCCCTGCAATACAAAATCTGAATGTGCTGTTTTGCCAGGCATTTCAAGTAGGGCATGAGGGTATCCACAGATCCTGTGACAAATCTGGAAGGACTTGTGTTCCAGTAATCTTTGCCTAATTTGCTTCAGTCTTTTGTCTCCTCTCATCCCTCCCCTACCTCCAGATATTTGCCTAATCATTGCCTTTATACTGTGGCCAATAAGGACAGCTAGATGCATGAGCCACAGAGGTGGGGATATTTTTGTATGCAAATAATTTCCTTCTATCCACAACCTGGAGCACTCTTCTGCTGAGTGTGGTGTACTCATTCCTTCAGTCACACGGATGTACCTGGTTATGGGTCCCCTCCCCCATTGTTGGTTCTTAAGAAATGCAAATATCCACATGGCAATTATTGTTTGGGACTTGTCATGTGTTACTGACTAGACCTCCAGAAAAACAAATTAAGAGATAGGAAAATTGTCCTTGGCATTCCAACTCAGCTTTCTTGGCCATATGCTGGTGTCTGTTTCGCTATTTGCTCATTGAGTTCCATTTCTTTTTTCTCTCCATAGAAAGAGGCTTCTTTTTGCCCTTTTTCTCTCCTGATTTCAGACAGCCCTCAGAAACCTTACACTTTGATAGATAACCCATCCCATATACCATTCATTTAGATAGTTCTTAAATACATGTGACTATTTATTGTACTAGTACATAGTAAAATAGCCATGAATATATACATAAACTATACATCCACAATTACATCCATAAAACTATAGCCCATATCATCTCTTGCAGGAATTAGTAGATGCCATTTCTGCTATGAATTCATTCAGTAGCAGAAGCCAATTACTCATATGCTATTGAGAAGAACAAATTATTTTTATGGAAATTACAATACAATCCAGGCAGGAAAATTTTGACTATGTGATTATAGCATAAAGATAATAACCATATTCTGAGCAGCAGGGAGGTACATGTACATTCCGTGTGTGCGTGGACAGAAAAAAGTTTGAAAGACCTGAATTTATTTGAATACACTAAAAAATGCAATCTATCCAAACAAATTATAATAAAGTATGTTTAAACACGTATCCAAGGACAAACAGAAACAAGTTGTTCCATGAACAGCAGACTAATGAAGTTTGATTCTCTATGAATATGTGTTCCTGATCTCTTAATCTCTTTTAAGTGTAGAATTCGCAGCTACCTTCCATGTTCCTTGGAGAACTCCAAGCTGGCAAAAGTATGAACATGCTGTGGCTAGTCTGGAGCTACAGGTGTGCTCTTTGGCCAACGAGGGTGTGCATGCAGCTGCCAAGCAGAGTATCTCAAGCCTGAGTTCTGTGGCCTTTCCCTCAGCTGGGACACATTCACATCTCTGTCCTCTGTCCAGCTGTTTATTCTTCCCCATTTCTACCCCTTCTAAACATGATTAGAAATAACTACAGAGGTTGAAGCTAAGTTTAAATGCATTAATTTTTTGGAGTCATGGCAATCGAAGAGGTGCCTGAGGACTGGAAGAAAGCCAATGTCACTCCACTCTTCAGAAAAGGGCAAGAAGGAAGACCCAGGGAACTACCGGCCAGTCAGCCTCACCTAGATCCCTGGAAAGGTCATAGAGCAGCTCATCCTGGATACTATTTCCAGGCACATGAAGGACAAGGAGGTGATCAGGAGTAGTCAGCATGGATTCACAAAGGAGAAATCCTGCTTAACCAACCTGATAGCCTTCTATGATGGGATGACTGGCTGGGTAGATGAGGGGAGAGCAGTGGATATTGTCGACCTTCACTTCAGGAAGGCTTTGACACTGTCTCCCATGACATCCTCATAGGCAAGCTCAGGGAGTGCGGGTTAGATGAGCAGACGGAGAGGTGGATTGAGAACTGGCTGAAAGGAAGAGCTCAGAGGGTTGTGATCAGTGGTGCAAAGTCTAGTTGGAGGCCTGTAGATAGAGGTGTCTCCCAGGGGTCAGTACTGGGTCCAGTATTGTTCAACTTATTCATCAGTGACCTGGATGAAGGGATGGAGTGCACCCTCAGCAAGTTTGCTGGTGATACAAAACTGGGAGGAGTGGCTGAGACACCAGAGGGCTGTGCTGCCATTCAGAGGGACCTTGACAGGCTGGAGAGATGGGCAGAGAGGAACCTCGTGAAGGTCAACAAAGGGAAGTGCAGAGTCCTGCACCTGAGAAGGAATAACCTCATGCACCAGCACAGGCTGGGGGGGCTGACCTGCTGGAGAGCAGCTCTGCAGAGAAGGACCTGGGAGTCCTGGTGGACAACAAGTTGACCATGAGCCAGCAATGTGCCCTTGTGGCCAAGAAGGCCAAAGATATCCTGGGCTGCATTAGGAAGAGCATTGCCAGCAGGTCGAGGGAGGTGATCCTTCCCATTCTACTCAGCCCTGGTGAGGCCACATCTGGAGTGCTGTGTCCAGTTCTGGGCTCCCCAATACAAGAGAGACATGGAGCTACTGGAGCAAGCGTAGTGAAGGGCTACTAAGATGATTAAGGGACTGGAGCATCTCTCCTATGAGGAAAGGCTGAGAGAGCTGGGCCTGTTCAGCCTGGAGAAGAGAAGACTGAGGGGGGAATCTTATCAATGTGTATAAATATCTGAAGGGAGGGTGTAGAGAGGATGGGTCCAAATTCTTTTCAGTGGTGCCCAGCAATAGCACAAGAGGCAACGGGCACAAACTGAAACACAGGAAGTTCCATCTGAACATGAGGAAAAACTTCTTTACTGTGAAGGTGACTGAGCACTGGCACAGGTTGCCCAGAGAGGTTGTAGAGTCTCCATCCTTGGAGATATTCAAAAGCTGTGTGGATAGTGTCCTGTGCAACGTGCTCTAGATGATCCTGCTTGAGCCGGGGGCGGGGGGGGGGGGTTGTTGGACTAGATGATCTGCAGAGATCCCTTCCAATCGCAACCATTCTGTGATTCTGTGAGTGTGAGGAGGAGAGACACAGACTGGCAGCACAGGCTCTAGCCAGAAAAACAGGCTAAGAAATGCATCTTTGAAACTTTTACTTTATGAGTGTAGCATTTCACCCTTTCTTGAGAATCTTGTAAACAGCTGGTTGTTAGATTCTGATCTATGTCCTGGTGAAAACAAAGGAAATATGCATGTTGAAAATGTGCATTGAAACCGATGAGATGAGGTAGTAAGTTGTGAGCGCTTTGAATTGAGTTCATGTTCTGCATAACTTGTTTCATTCATATTGGGGAATATACAGTTAGGAAAGGAAAGACAAACTATTCAAGTTGGGCAAAATCACCAACCAGAATTTCAGAAATAAAAGTGCAAGTTCTGTAACAAGGCTGGTTGGGTTCTATTACTCTGCTAAATCAAAGGGGGAAGGGGAGAAAAGGTGTTAAGATGTAACCTGTTAAGATGTAATCCATTAAGGTGTTAAGATGTTACCCATTACATCTGCAGTAGATAGCTCAGACAGAACAGAAAAAGATACCTTTTGATTCACTACTATAGTCAGTGTAATAAAATAGAGGGGGAAATATCTGCAGTCTCTAATAAACAATATATCAACTAAGCAGTGTCAGGCTTTGTAGAATGCTCCACAGCATGATTTATTTCATTAATTGCAGTCATGTGAACTTCATGCTCCTAAGTCTGAAATTGCAATCACATTCTAAAGTTGATTTAAGAATATGCTTTGGCCAAGACCAAAGTGCAGCCTATTATGATTAATGTAATAAAATATTTATTACATACTCCTTTTTGTTTCTCTGGTATCCCAGTTAGACTGCCTCATTCTGAAGCAGTGACATACAATTAGATTTCAGGTGATGAGGATCCTCATCTGTTTTTCATCTACCTCTTTGTTGTTGTCTGTGGCATATGACGACACGGACCACAAGAAGAATGGTGCAAGAAAGCCTTTATTGAAAACACAATGGCTGGTTATATAGCCATCAGCTCAGCCACTCCTCCAAGTATCTTCTT
>PTFA01000708.1:48132-60450 GCA_003342895.1 Casuarius casuarius | reverse complement strand
CGGGTGACGGAGCAGGAGAAGCCCAAGAAGCCCAAGAAGGAGAAAGGTCCCAAACCCACCAAGAAGCCCAAGGAGCGCCCCAAGGGCTCCAAGAGGGACAAGGAGAAGGACCAGGAGAAGGACCAGAAGGACAAGGAGAGGGACAAGGAGAGGGACAAGGAGAGGGACAAGGAGAGGGACAAGGAGAAGGACAAGCCCCCCAAGAAGCCCCCCAAGAAGCCCAAGGAGAAGGCGCCGAAAGGCTCCGCCAAAACCCCCCAAAGCTCCAAAAAACCCAAGGAGAAACCACCCAAACCCACCAAAAAACCAGCGGGCAAGAAGAAGCCGGCGGCACCGGCCGCCCTCCCCGAGGAGCCCCCCGAACCGCCGCAGCCCCCGCCGGCACCCCGCGCCGAAGACGCCGCCGCGACGCCCCGCTGGCGGCTGCCTTCGCCCTACGAGGAGGAAGAGGAGGAGGCCGGAGCCGGCGAGCGGCGAGGTGAGCCCGCGGGGGCCCGGGGGGGGCTTTTTTGGGGGGAAAAAAAMCCCAAAAGCGGGAGGAGAAAGTGCTGCCGAGCGATTCCCCCCCGCCGCGGTGGCGATGCTGGGCGCCGAGCCGCCTCCGTCCCCCCCCTGCTCCGTTCCCCCCCCGGTTACGTCCCCGGAGTATTTTTCTCCAAAATCTGGCTCCCTTCCTCCCTTTTTTTCCCTGGTTGGGAAATTCATTCCTTGGCGGTCGTTGCCTTTTTCTTCCCGCGGTTCCTTGCTGCCGTTTCGGCCTCCCCGGAGGCCCTCCGTGTCCGTCCCCAGGCGAAGCCGAGGAGCCGCCGACGGAGCCGGGCGCAGAGGAGCGGCGGTCCGAACCCGATTTCGGTGAGCGCCGCGGGGCGAGGGGACGGGACGGGGGGACGGCGGCGGTGTCCCCCCCCGCTTCCCGCTCCGACACCCCCCTCTCCGTCTCCGCAGAGCTCCCGGAGGAGACGGAGCCGCCCACGCTGGACTACAACGACCAGCTCGAGCGCGAGGACTACGAGGACTGTACGGCGGCCGGGTGCCCGCGGGGGGACGCCGGGGTCCCCGAAAGTGGCCGCCAGGCCAGAGGACCCCCCTCCGCTTTGCGTCCCCAAATTTAACCCCCCCTATTTCCCCCCCCCGCAGTCGAGTACATCCGACGGCAGCAGAAACCCCGCAAGCCTCCGAGCAGGAAAAGACCCGAGAGGGTCTGGCCCAAAGCGGAGAAGCCGAGTAAGTGCCGCGGCGGAGGGGACACCGTGGGGACCCCCCTGGGGCGCGGGACCCCCCCCCCGGCACCCACCCTGCCACGGCCCCTCTCGCCCTCGCAGCGGAGCCGGACGAGCCGCCGCCGCCGCCGCCGGCACCCGAGCGGGATTACGAGGAAGGCTTGGAGCGACCCGACTACGATGACCGTGAGCGTCGAGCCGGGTCCCCCCCCGCCCCGGCCCCCCCTGCTCGGGGTGGGTGACACCCCCGGGCGTCCCCACGCGCCCGCCCCAGCGCCGTTCTCGCCCCGCAGTGGACTACGGGCTGCCGCCACCGCCGAAACCCAAGAAATATCCGGATAAGGAGGATGAGATGGAGACGGACGAGGAGAAGCTCAAGCCGGGTGAGAGACGTGGGCTGGGGCCGGGTCCCTTGGGGTGGGCGACACGTCCCTCGGGTGGGTGACACGTCCCTCGGGTGGGTGACACGTCCCTCGGGGGGGTGACACGTCCCTCAAGGCGGGTGACGCGTCCCCGATCCCCTCTCCCGCGCTCCAGGGAAGCCCAAGAAAGGCGGCAGCAGCAAGGAGGAAGAGGAGGATCCCTGGGCGGAGGAGAAGGGCCGGGAYCGCAAAGGTGGGTGCTCGCACCCGGGTGCTGCCCGCCCCAGCGCTKCCCCCCACCCTCTCCACTTCATCCCTTTTTTCCCCCAGGAAAACCCAAAAAACCAGGCGGGAAGAAGTGGGAGACGGACGAGGACGAATGGGCCGCTCCGGAGGAGAAGACGAGTGAGTTGGTCTCCAAGGGGGGGGGGCAGCCGGTCCCAGCGGGTGGYAGCGCGGGGTGGGACACCCCGAGGGACACCGGGGACGGGATCCCACCCCCCTTTTCCTCGTCCCCACCAGAATGTCCCCCCATCGGGCTGGAGTCCCACCGCATCGAGGACGACCAGCTCCTAGCCTCGTCCATGCTGCGCCACGGCCTGGGCGCGCAACGCGGGCGCCTCAACATGCAGGTGAGGGCCACCGCGGTGCCGGGGGGGTCCCCGGGGCGCCGGCGGGTCCCCGCGCCCACCGGCCGCTCCCTCCCTCCCTCCCTCGCAGGCGGGCGCCAACGAGGACGACTTCTTCGACGGCGCCTGGTGCGCCGAGGACGACAGCCGGGCGCACTGGCTCGAGGTGGACACGCGCCGCACCACCAAGTTCACCGGCGTCATCACGCAAGGACGGGACTCCCAGATCCAGTAGGGGCGGCGCGGGGCCGAGGGGACCGGCGAGGCGAGCGGAGCGCCCCGGCCACCCGCTGAAACTGTCCCCTTTCGTCCCCCAGCGAGGATTTTGTCACCAGTTTCTACGTGGGCTTCAGCAACGACAGCCAGAACTGGGTGATGTACACCAACGGCTACGAGGAGATGGTACGTGGTGGGACCCCAAAGCGGGGTGGTGGGACCCCAAAGTGGGGTGGTGGGGGATAAGACCCCCTCGTAGAGCTCCAGCCCAGCCCCATCTCTCCCCCTTGGCCAGAAGTTTTACGGCAACGTGGACAAGGACACGCCGGTGTTGACCCAGTTCCCGGACCCGATGGTGGCCCGCTACATCCGCATCTACCCCCAGACCTGGAACGGCAGCCTCTGCATGCGCCTCGAGGTCCTGGGCTGTCCCCTCTCCAGTAAGAAACACTCGGGGACAGGGCTGGGCTGGGCGACGGTGGCTCTCGGTGCGTCGGTGCCAACGCGTCTGTCCCTTCCCCAGCCATCAGCAGCTACTACGCGCAGCAGAACGAGGTGACATCCACTGACAACCTGGATTTCCGCCACCACAGCTACAAGGACATGAGGCAGGTGAGCCCGGGGCGCCCGGGGCGGGCACCCTGCTCCAGCCTGGAGGGCGGCCGTCCCTCCCTGCGGCCCCCGGCCGGGGCCCGCTGTCCCCCAGCGCTTGTCCCCCCGCGCCCCCAGCTCATGAAGGTGGTCAACGAGGAGTGTCCCACCATCACCCGCATCTACAACATCGGCAAGAGCTCGCGGGGGCTCAAGATCTACGCCATGGAGATCTCCGACAACCCCGGCGAGCACGAGACCGGTGAGACGTGGGAGAGAAGGGGAAGGCGCCGGGGCGCAGCTCCCGTGCCCCGGCGCGGGAAGGACCACGGGTGACGGCAGGGGCAGGGCCTGATCCTGCCCCGGCGCCCGCAGGCGAGCCCGAATTCAGGTACACGGCCGGGCTGCACGGCAACGAGGCGCTGGGCCGGGAGCTGCTGCTGCTGCTCATGCAGTTCCTGTGCAAGGAGTACCAGGACGGCAACCCGCGGGTGCGCAACCTGGTCACCGAGACCCGCATCCACCTCGTGCCGTCCCTCAACCCCGACGGCTACGAGCTCGCCCGCGAGGCGGTAAGGAGGGTCCGGGGGGGGTCGCGGTGGGGGGTGGGGGGGGAAGGAGCCCCGGGCGCTCACCGCCGGCCCCGGCGCGTTGCCGCAGGGCTCGGAGCTGGGCAACTGGGCGCTGGGCCACTGGACGGAGGAGGGTTACGACCTCTTTGAGAACTTCCCCGACCTGGCGTCGCCGCTGTGGGCGGCCGAGGAGAGGAAGCTGGTGCCGCACAAGTTCCCCAACCATCACATCGCCGTCCCCGAGCACTACCTGGCCGAGGACGCCACGGTGAGCGCGGCGAGAGGGGGGCACCGGCGCGGCGGCGGCGAAGGGGAGGTCGCGTCCCACAGCGCCTGTCTCGCCAGGTCGCGGCGGAGACGCGGGCCGTCATGGCCTGGATGGACAAGAACCCCTTCGTGCTGGGAGCCAACCTGCAGGGCGGCGAGAAGCTGGTGTCCTACCCCTTCGACACGGCGCGGCCCCGCGGCGAGACGCCGGCGGCCGCCCCTCGCCCGCCCGACGACTACGAGGACGAGATCCCCGAGCTGCAGGAGACGCCGGACCACGCCATCTTCCGCTGGCTCGCCATCTCCTACGCCTCGGCCCACCTCACCATGACCGAGACCTTCCGCGGCGGCTGCCACACGCAGGACGTGACCGACGCCATGGGCATCGTGCAGGGCGCCAAGTGGCACCCGCGGGCTGGCAGTAAGTGGCGCTTCCGCCCTCGCCTCCATCTAGGCGTCAAGGCGGCACCCACGGCGGGCAGGTTGGGTGGTGGGGGCGGCCCCACGCCACCCGCCGCTTCGCCCGCTCTTTCTGCAGCCATGAACGACTTCAGCTACCTGCACACCAACTGCCTGGAGCTCTCCATCTACCTGGGCTGCGACAAGTTCCCCCACGAGAGCGAGCTGCAGCAGGAGTGGGAGAACAACAAGGAGTCTCTGCTCACCTTCATGGAGCAGGTAAGTGCCGGGACGCGCGGGCCGGTGGTCCACCGCCCGCCCCGAGCGGCTCCTCACCTCTCCTCTCGTCCCCTCCCCTCGCGCAGGTTCATCGGGGCATCAAGGGCCTGGTGACGGACCAGCAGGGCGAACCCATCGCCAACGCCACCATCGTCGTCGGCGGCATCAACCACAACGTCAAGACAGGTAAAGCGCGGGGCGGGACGCGGAGGGCGGCGGCGGTGGCACCGCGTGGCCTCCTTCACGCCTCTCCGTGCTTGCAGCCAGCGGCGGGGACTACTGGCGCATCCTGAATCCGGGCGAGTACCGCGTGTCGGCGCGGGCCGAGGGCTACAACCCCAGCGTCAAGACCTGCAGCGTTTTCTACGACATCGGCGCCACGCAGTGCAACTTCGTGCTGTCGCGCTCCAACTGGAAGCGCATCCGGGAGATCATGGCCCYGAACGGCAACCGGCCCATCCGCCGCATCGTGCCCGGGCGCCCCATGACGCCCCGCGAACGCATGCGCCTCCGCATGCGCCTCCGGCACCGCATGCGGCTGCGGCAGCAGATGAGGTTGCGGCGCCTCAACGCCACCACGACGGCCGGCGGCCCCACGGCCCCGCCGCCCACCACGGCCCTGCCCTTCCCCTTCAGCAGCACCGCCTACGTGCCCTGGAGCCAAGAGCCCCCCACCCCCGGCACCTGGGAGATGGAGACCGAAACGGAGGTGGTGACGGAGCTGGTGACGGAGACGGAGGCCTGGGAGGCGGGCACGGGGACGGCGCAGCCCTTCACCACGGCCGAGACCTACACCGTGAACTTTGGTGACTAGGAACCGCTTCGTCCTGTCGCTCCCGCCTCGAGCCAAGGCCAGACGCTAGCGGCTGGTTCGGTTTCGCCCGCTGCAGGCTCCGGCATCCGCTTCCGAAGTCTTCCTGGAGCCCTGCGGCCCCAAGGCAGCCCGCTCCAGGTGGGCGCCCGCTCCTCACCCGCGTTGCTTCCTCCATCCGCAGGCCGCGCGGTGCCAACGCTTGCCCCGAAGGCCAGGGGGCTGTGGAGTGTCCCCCTTGCCGGGCTCCGGAGCCAGATGGGAAAGAACGTGCTGCCCCTTCCCTCGCGAGCGGGCAGTGCCACCCCCAAGCCTGGCAAGGGAGGGGGAGATGCAGGATCCAGCACTCGCCCCCTCCCCGTCTCCCGGCACGGCAGGGTGGGCAGGGGTGGTCCCGCTCTCCAGGGCAGGGCCCGCATGGAGGCAGGTCCCACCCCCGTCTCCCCCACACGGTTTTCGTTACACAAATAAATCAAGCTATGTTGGTACGAGTGTCACCTCGCTTCTCTCCGCTGCCAGTCCCGGGCGGCTCCGTGCCAGCCCTCGCACGAGGACAGAAGAGGACGACACACAGGCGGCTGCCAGGCCCCTCCGCGGGGGCAGCGAGAGGGGCCGGGGGTTTATTGAGTCCGCGTCCCACCCGCTCAGTCAGTGCCCGACCTCCATGTCCCCATCATCGTCCTCGGTGCCGAAGCCGGAGAAGCTGATGGGCTGGCAGCTGAGGTCGCGCAGGTTGACGAGGCAGGCGGTCTGCGTGGTGCTGAAGGCAGGCACCGTCACCAGCAGGACCTGCTGCCCGTCGTCTCCTGCAAGGACAGGCGGGCGTCAGGCGGACGGGCTCCGGCTCGGGCACTGTTGCGCCCTGGCTCGGTCCCCTGGCACACGGTGGGGACGGGAGTCCCGGCGCGTGGTGGCTCGAGGTCCTGCAGGCTCTGGGACTCACCTTTGAGCATCTTGGACTGGAAGCGGGGAGTGTTGCCGCAGAAGTAGACGTGAGGGCAGTCGGTGAGGATGAAAGGGTCCGACTTGTAGAAGGGGTAGCAGCCTGGGGGGAACAGAAACGAGATGGGGACCACCCCTCTGTGCCCCTTTTGGGGGGCACTCAACCCCCGGCCACCAGCAGCTCCCCACAGCGGCCACCCAGCCCGGGCCTTACCCAGGGTGTCTGGGGCCGTGGGGCTGATGTGTCCCACCCTCAACGTGCACTCCAGGATCTCCAGGTAGTCGTCCATGCTGCTGTATTTGAAGATGTCACTGACGTTCTGCCCTGATGTCCCCAGAAACCTGCAACGTTTTGGGGAGAAGGAAGGAGATATTTGGATGGCTGTGCCTGGCCTGAGTTGTCCCTGCGACGCCCGTGCTGCCAACAGTTGTCAAGGGCCTGGTGGCAGAGCATTTTTTTTACCTGACGCCATCCACGTCGGCCTGGTAGGGGTTGGTGACCAGCTGGAGCGTGGAGTAGGCGCTGGAGAGGGGCAACATGCAGTGATGCAGCGGCTGCTGGGGCAGCGTATAGTTGGTGGGGTCAAACTCGCCGGGCATCACGTCCACGGGCACAGAGGTCTGCGGGCAGAGCGGGGATTAGCAAAGGCAGCTGAACCCACGCCGTTTCGGAAGGCTCCTTGCCCCAGAAGGTGCCCGAGTCCCCAGCCAGCCCTAACCCGCTCCAAGCGCTCACACAAAGCTGCAGCAGTATCTCGTCCAGCATCTTCATGGCCTCCACGCTGGCAGCCTGCGTCTTCTTGGTCAAGTACTTGGCCTGCGGCGGCAGGAAGACGGTGAGGAACAACCCCCTCGGATCCCTCCTCCCGAGTGCCAGGGGAATCGCCAAGCCAAGCGGGGGAACGCGGCCCCCCGGGAGCGGAGGGCGCAGCTCCCTTCCGCGCCGTACCTTGTTGATGGTGTCGCGGTTCTGCGTGTTCTGGCTCAGCAGGTTCCCGGCGAGGATGACGCGGGAGATCTGCGCCGCGCAGCTCTGCTCGCCCTCGGCGCCCAGCTGCCCCGTCACCACGTCCACCAGCAGCTGCGTGCTCAGCAGGGCCTCGCCGCTCCCGCCGCCCAGCCCCAGCCCCGACACCAGCAGCACAAACCTAGGCGGAGAGGCTCGGGCAGCGTCGCCTGCGCCCATCCCTGCCCTCACGGCCGTGCCGGGGGGTGCCCACCTCAAGGGACCCCGGAGGAGGCAACTAGGGGGGTGAAATGGCAACCTGAGCCCAAATCCGTCGTTTTTGTCAGCACACGGAGCCCACCCCGGTGGCCAGATGGAGCAAATGGTCCCCGGGGCTGTGGCAGCAGGGGACACGATGCCAGCCCCGCTCTTGTCACTGTGGGGACTCACTTGTCCGAGCTGGGACCTCTCCAGGGCAGCGGCCGGGGCAGGTCGGCGAAGCAGTACTCCTCCACCAGGAACTTGCCGTCGTCCTGCTCGGAGCCGTACACGGCAAGGATGGTCCCTGCGGCAGAGAGGGGCCGTCAGCCCCCGCCCCGGCGGGTCCCGCGAGGTGGCTCCCGCCTCGGAGCCGTTGTCACCTACCTGTCACCAGCCTCTGCACCTCGATGGCTCCGTCCAGCTTGATCCGCTGCAGCTCGTCCTCCAGGATCAGCGTGTCCGAGGGGTGGATGTATTTGGGCAGGGGGGGCTGAGGCAGAAGGTTGTGCTGCGGGGGGGGGACAGGACAGGCCGTGAGGACCTCGTGGCCGGAGGCAGCGCAGACGACGAGGCTGAGCTACCGGGAAGGGCCCTCTCCGCCGCCAAACGCCGCTCGTGGCAACCGGAGCGAGGGCGCGTGACTGGCGAGAGGTGCCAGAGCAGCCCCCCGCCGCCCCCGCTGCCTCTTCGAAGGCAGCGCTCCGGCGTGGCAGCAGCTCTCGGGGCCGTTCACCAGCTGCACGCCACCCGCTCGAGCTGTTTTCGCTTAGCTCTTCCCCGCAGCGCCCGAGAGAAGCAAACAACAGCACAGCTCCTCGTCCAAGGAGGAAGTTACTCAGCCAGGCAGCGGGAGACGGCTCTCTGGCCTGCCTCGGAAAACGTGTTTGCAATCAGCGCCCGGGCAAGCGCTCCGCTGCGTTTGAACCGAGCCTGGCGGGCAAGGCGCTAACTTTATTCCTTGACAACCGGGCTCCAAACTTCGCAACGCTCTCCCCGCGACCCTGCGCATCTGGAGCCGGTGGAAAAGGCTTCATCGCTTCTGGCTGCCTGGCTCGGAGCAGACGGGCACCGCGCGGGGACCGGGGAGAGCACTGCCACGCAGGAGAGGAAGCCTCTCCTCTTCCTCCCCAGAAAACAGGCCTCCCTCGCTGCCTCTCAGCCCCCCTCCAGCACAAGGGAGCCTTTGCTCACAACCGCCTCCGTCAACCCCGCTGGATTTTTATCAAACCTTTGAGAGGCAGGAAAAACAACACCAAACAGACGCCTAAAACATGCTGGCAGAGAGAGGTGACGCTAATGTCCCTGGCAGCCAGGGACGAGGCAGCCAAAGCTGCCAGGAAGAGCGGGGCAGAGAGAGGTTTTTACGCAGGCTGCGTGGATCAAAGCCTTGGCGGGTCCCACCAGCGCGGCGAGCGCAAGGGAAGCGGTGGGAAGCCGGAGGCCTGAAGCTCCCAGGGAGGCCGGGGAGCTGCATGCTGGCACATTCCCCGGAGCCGCGCTAAGGAGGAGGGGAAAATCCCGCTCCCGTCGCGAGGCCGGGGGGGCCGCGGGAGGGCAGGGCCCCGCCGTTACCTCCTCGCTGATCTCCCGCAGGATGGAGGGCTGCAGCTGCATCGCTTTGAAGAGCGTCCCCACCACGCAGCACTTCTCCCCCGTCTGCAGCTCGCAGAGCTTCCTCAGCACCACGCCGTTCCCTGCGGGAGAGAAACTCCGCTCAGCCGCCCGGGAAATGCCTCGGGGCCGGCGGCGAGGGCAGGCGAGGCGCGAGGATGGCCTGGAGCTACCGAAAGGGCCTGAACTCGGAGGCGAGCAAGAGGCGGCAGGGGAACGTCCCCAAGCCTCTCGCCCCCCCTTGCTTTGCCTCGAGGCGAGGAGCCCGAGCCACATGTGTAGGCCAGATGGGGCCAACGGAGCGTACCGGAGCGCCAGCACTGCCTGCAGGCATTTCCTCCGCGTTTCGGGGAGGAAACGCGGGTCATGCTGGGGTCCGGGCTGGGGAGGCTCCCGGCCGGCACCCAGGACGCTGCGCAGAGCTCGTGCTGGGCCCGCGGGTCGGGCCCTGCCCGGGAAGCGGTTTGACAGGCAGACGGGATTGTTAACCACCCTCGAGGCGGATCTCTGACTCTGCCAGGACAAGACCTTCAGCCTGGGATCGCTGCCGGCAGCCACGATGCCCATCTCAGCAGGACATTTGGGAAGATCCAGTCAGGAAGACGATGCTGCCGGGGAGAGCTGGGATTTCCTCCCGCTCCTGAGCTCCCGCGGTCTCATTCCCTCTTCCTTAAAGCATGAAGAGCGGCTCTAAAAAGGCCACGAATAAAAACCGCGGCTGGACATGTCTTGAGAAGGAGCTGAGCCTCAGCAGGAGCCCGGATCATGCACGTGCGAGCAGCAACTAAACAGGAGTTTCCTCATTCCCCACAAAGCAAAATCCCCGTCTCCAGGGCAAGTTTAGGGACTGGAGATCCCAGAAAGGCGCAAGCAGATCCCCAGGGATCCACAGCGAGATACGGGTGGGGGCAGGAACCAACGTGCATCACTGGAGAGGCAACGAGCGCCACAGCCATGGAGCAACAGACTGCTCCGTGCCTCCCTCTCAGGACTCTCTCTCTCATCCTTTCCCCACTGTGCTAGTTTTTTCCGATCGGAAAAAGCCTCCCGGGACGGGGATCCTTCGCCCTCCCCAGGCAATCGGCCCCAGCGCTTCAGCACCCTCACGGCCAGGGAGTGTTTGCAGATAGCGAAAAACGCATCTCCCTCGCCACAGTCCAAGCCCGAGATTTCTCGCTTGCCCGCGAGGACCCGGAGATGCTTCAACCCCATGTTTTACGTGTCCGAAACACTTCTGTTTCCCTCTGTTTAACACCAACCCGCGAAGCCCGTCCGGCCCGAGCCTCAAGGCCCGGAGGAAGGGGGACCGGCCGCGTGCAGGCAGCTCTGCCCCAGGAGCCTCCCGAGGCCGGGGAGCCAGGCTGGGCTGGCGCTTCGCAAGCTGCCGGGCTCCTCTCCCAGAATAACAGCGTCCAAGCCTGCTTCCTCCGCGTCACCGGCTCCTCGACCGGGCTGCGGGGTGTTTTTTTCGCTCAGACTCTCCCTTCGCTAATCGTGTGCCTGCTGAACGTGACCCCCGTCGCGTGGAAAACAGCCCTCTCCACTCGCAGGCACCCCGAGGTCGGATGAGGGTAGCGAGGAAGCCAGAAGTGCAGCTTCATCAAATCCGAGGAACGCAAACATCCAGAGGCAGGGAAAAAAAAAAACCAATCCAGTTTTAGTTTCTTGTTCTTGGCTCTAGCCCCCAAAATGTGTGTGCGTTCAGCGGGAGGAGGGCCGCTCTCTCCAGCCTTTCCCTGCAGGCGCTTCTGGCCATCAGACAAGCCCCAGAAACCTCGTCTCATCACGCGACTCCGGGAAGCGGAGCTTTAACGAAGCTGCCGATTCCCTTCGCTTTCAGCGAAATTTATGGTTACGGTGCAGAGCAGCTGGCCAAGGAACAGCGTCTGCCCTGGAATAGGTACAGCCGCCATACGGGGTTTGCTTTCCCTCAGCTCTGCRCAGCCCAGACGTCCAAGGAGAGAAAGACAAACAAACGAGCAACCCAAAAACCTCCATAGAAGGGCAAAGCAAAAAGCTCGGCTGGCCRGAGAGGGTGAAATTTGATAACGGGCTTTTTACCATGTTCTCATAGCCGCGTGGGGAGCGCCGCTTCGCGCCAAAGATCTGCCGGAAAGCTTAGCCACCGAGCGCTGGCAACGGGGAGGCAGCTGCTCCGCGCGGCGCGACGACAGGGCGACCGGCCAGCGGCGCCAGCGAGCGCTCTGCGGCCGTCACGCCTTCGCATGGAAACTCTGCYGAAGGCGAATCCCACCAGCTAACCACCGCCGCGGGCCCGCGGAGCGAGGAAACCACCGCCCYGGGCGCGAGCGAGCCCCTCACCCTGCTTCCTGACCGGCGCGCCCGTCCGTGAGCTGAATGACACGTCCATTACCAGAACAAACCCGCGCTTTAGCTTTCGTTTCCGACAACAGATTTGCCAGTCCTTGGCCGCCGCTTGGCGAAGGAAGCGGTTTTCCCAGGCGGCTGGTGCTTGAGACGATTCGAGAAACAGTGAYGGAGAACTAGAGCAAGTCCCTGATTAAAAGGGACATTGGATGGCAGAGAAAGCCTTTCCCCCCTGCCACCCCGGCAAAAAAAATCCACGTGGGGATAGTTGTGCCCTTTATTTTGTGTGTATAAGCTTAAAAAATTATAGCTAACGCCCGCGGAAGGAGCTCCGAAGATGTCTCAGTGGCAGCACCGCTGCTGCGAGGCAAAAAGGGCCCTCGAAGCGGGGCAGGCGCCTTGCGGGCTGCGCCGCTTCGCTCTCCGAGGGCCCCAGCCCCTCGCCACGGGGGCGGGGGGGGGGATTAATTCGCGGGCGGCGACTCACCCCACTTGCGGCGGGCCCGCTCCTCCAGGACGCGCCTCATCTCGACGAGGCGAGCGGCGTAGATGTGAGCGTACTGGCGACTGAAGCTGCGCTCGGCCAGCCTGAAGGGCTGCGAGCAGTCGGCGTAGGCGGAGACGGGCACCCGGGCGAAGGTGGAGGCCTGGGCGGCCGGGGGGGCCAGCAAGCCCTGCGCCGTGGGGGCCGCCTGCTCCGAGAACATGGCGGGCCGCYGGCTGGAGCGGCAACGATCCGCCTGGGTGCGGAAAGATCTTAATTCGGATSCGGAAAGCAAACGGGGAAAAAGCAGGGATCCCTCCTCAGGCATCGGTTTGGTCCCGGCACCCACTCTGGCCTCCCCGGGGGTGATGCCCCAGGAACCAGCCCCCCGCAACCCACC